>MU016009.1:72189-86460 GCA_011076525.1 Nettapus auritus
CCAGATCATCAATAAAGATATTAAAGAGAACCGGCCCTAATACTGAGACCTGGGGGACTCCACTAGTGACCGGCCTCCAACTGGATTTATCTCCATTCACCACGACTCTTTGGGCCTGGCTACCCAGCCAGTTTTTAACCCAACAAAGCGTACGCCAGTCCAAGCCATGAGCAGCCAGTTTCTTGAGGAGAATACTGTGGGAAACGGTTTCAAAAGCCTTACCGAAATCAAGGTAGACCACATCCACAGCCTTTCCCTCATCCACTAAGTGCATCACTTTGTCATAGAAAGAGATCAGGTTCGTCAAGCAGGACCTGCCTAGACTAGATAATCCTTATGGGTCCCTTCCAACTCGGGATATTCTATGATTCTAAGTGCAAGGTGCTGCACCTGGGTCAGGGCAATCCCAGACATGAGTACAGACTGGGAGAAGAACTCACTGAGAGCAGTCCTGCAGAGAAGGACTTGGGGCTTCTGGTAGATTAAAAGCTTGGTGTGAGTCAACACTGCAAGATTGCAGCCCAGAAAGCCAACTGAATCATGGGCTTCATCAAAGGGGGAGTGGCCAGCAGGTTGAGAGAAGTGATTGTCCCCCTCTACTCTGCCCTTGTGAGGCCCCACTTGGAGTACTGTGTCCAGGTCTGGAGCTCCCAGCACAAGAAGGATGTGGAGCTGTTAGAACGGGTCCAGAGGAGGGGCTGGAGCACCTCTCCTATGAAGAAAGGCTGAGAGATCTGGGGCTGTTCATCCTAAAGAAGAGAAGGCTCTGGGGTGACCTCCTTGTGGCTTTTCAGTACTTGAAGAGGGCTTATAAAAAAGATGGAAAGTAACTCTTTGCTCAATCAGATAATTACAGGACAAGGGGGAATGGTTTAAACTAAAAGAGGGGAGATTTATATTAGATTTTAGGAGGAAATTATTCACTCAGAGGATGATGAGGCACTGGAAGAGTTTGCCCAGAGAGGTTGTGGATGCCCCATCCCTTGAGGTGTTCAAGACCAGGTTGGAGGAGGCCCTGGGAACCTGTTCTAGTGGGTGGCATCCCTGCCCATGGCAGAGTTTTTGGAGTTAGATGATCTTTAAGGTCCCTTCCAACTCGAGCCATTCTATGATTGATTCTATAACTATCCAGAAGGAAATCAATGATAAATTATTTCTTCCCTCAGCTTCACTGGAACCAGGGGATCTGCTGGGGAAACTGTCCTGGTCCCCGTCAGTTCGAGTCCTCCAGCATAATCAAAACACACTCTCTTACCTCACTGCTCATTTTCTTTTTCTTCCTCAGTGGACATTCTTTCTTCCAGTGCTCCTCCTTCTTGCACATAGGATACTGTGGCCCAAGTGAGCAGTTTTCTGTGCTTCCCTTGCCTGCTCTTGCCCTTGCCTGCCTAAAAATTCCTTTCTTTCACCTCTGCTCCTAACTCTGTCTCTCATAGCTGCTTCTATAAGTGATGCCTGTACTATCATTCTTTCTCTCTCCCTCTTTACTTCCCAGTTGTTATAAACCTTATAGGCTTTGTCAGTCAGCTGTGAGATTGACATTCCTCCATTCCCGTCTATCTTTTGCAGTTTTTTTCTAATGTCTGGGGCTGACTGCCCTATAAACAGTATAGCAAACAGTTTTCTCTTTGCCTCCTCCTCCAGGTCTAGATCTGTCCACTTTCTGGCTATTTGACAGAGGTGTTTAAAAAAAAAAAAAAAAAAAAAGCAGCAGACAGGTTCTCATCCAGGCCCTGGCAGACCTTATATAAGTTAGAGAAGTTTTTTGTTTTTGGTACCCTGTGTTGAATCCCATAAAAGATTGTTAATATTGTTCTATTAATTGCTGACCCCTGCTAATATCTGGGTTCCACTTAGGATCTTTTTTAATTGGTAATAATTTCTCTACCCTCCTCTCTTGGGTACCTCTTCCTTGTTTATGCCCAAACTTTTTCTAAAATCATTCTCATTTCCTCTGCGGTCAAAAAAAGTGTTTAATATAACTTGCATATCCCTCCAGTTAGGGTTATGGGAAATCTTAATAGTTTCTAACAACTGATGCATTGCTGACAAGTTATCTCTATGAGATACAACAGAGCATTTCCAGTTTAAGAAATGCAATGTTGCAAATGGAACATGAATAAAAACAGGTTCTTGTTCTAGTCCCACTGTCTGTCTTAGCGGAACCTGGATAACTGTCTTCATGTTCTGTTGGGTGTGAAGTGCTATCGGGCTAAAATTATAATCATCCTGGGCTTCAGGAGAGGCCTCCAATGTCCCCACAGAAACTTCTACAGTCCAAGCTTCAGGAGAGGTTTCTGATGTTCCAACATAAACCTCGGAAATCTGACCCCTGGAAGAGGCCTCTGATGTCCCCACAGGAGCCTTAGACATAGGGGAAACCTCTGGATTATACGGCAATGGTGCCAAGGGTACCAATAACTGAACCTCTTCTTGTTCTAGATTTGTATAAATTTTAGGGGGGTTATCACTCCCTTTCTTTTCAGCACATAGCATAATATGATCTTCCCATAATTCACACTCCGCCTGACTGCTCAGGTCCTGATACAATGACTTAAAGGACTAACATACATCACTTTGTCCCATTTTCCTTCCCACCAGCAAAATAACATTAATTGCAATATTGCATCATAATGAAAGGATCTGTTTTCTGGCCATTGTTCCCCATCATCCAGTTTGTACTGAGGCCACTCCTGATTACAATATTGCCTCATTTTATCCTTTGTCATATATTCACCACCAAATTTAGACCAATTTTTAAGGATGCATCCAAGTGGGGAGGAAGGGGGGATTCTGGACTGACTGCTTCTCATTTTCCCTTTGGTGGCTGCTCACACTCGGCTTTAACTTTAACCCATCAGTCGGGTCAGGTAGCTCATGCAGCCATCTCTCATTCTTGCTAAATCACAGCATCTATGTGTGAGGCCGACAGTCCCTTCTCTGAATACCCATAGGAAGATATAAATCATACTCACCAGTTCAGTGACTTCCCCTTTATCCCCAGATGTTTGATAGATTCCTTAAAGTGTTGTGCCGTTGTACCACTCTCTGGCCCTGGACATCTGGAGGGTCGAGGCCAAACCCCGATAAAATCAACAGTGCGCACATGGTCTCTGGCATCCTCCCCTCCAACACCAATGCTGACGAGTTGGACCGGGCAAGGGTAATTTAGGAGTTCCATCTGTGTCGCCAAAATTGTTATCCACAGGTTCATGCCCAGTGCGCCATGCCAATAAGCACACAGAGTCGGAATCCACACAAAGGTCTTTTAATTAAATTATTAATGATATAATTCTTCAGAATCAGGTGCTTGGTGATCTTTGGCAATCGGGGGGGGGAACACGACACCAAATCTGACATTTTATATGTTAATGACCCTTAATGAGTAAAAGGTTACCATAGGTCAGTATGGAATCTTCTTTCAGCTGTTTTTCTCCTTCTTGTGTTTTAGTTTTCATCCCTTATCTCCCTTGCTTCTGCTAGCTCAAGGCTACCAGTTTCCCTGTTTTCTTCAAGGTTTCCTCGTTTTCTTCAGCTTAAGACTACAGTCAAATGAACTGTTAACAAATAAAAAGTGAAAATAGTCAATAGCAACATCTAGAAGCTGAAATCACTATATATCTTAATTTGATTTTATTGTAAGAAATGCATGTAAAGGAGCACAACAATTATACATTTACAGAATTACATGATAAAATATGTCATGCAGTTGCATAAAAAAAAGGTAAAGTTTTAAATCACTTATATGGTTTAACATTACATCTTCCATTCTCAGTTGGTGGGAGTTACCTGAAATACCAGAAGAAAGCTCATCTATTATCCTATAGACACAGAGTAAAAGACACTTTGTATATTAGTCTGAAGTGCCAAACCTGCTTACAAATCCTTTGTAATCCAAATTATAGCTGAGATGGAATGCCTGCAAATTTGTAATATCTAGGCTCAGAATAAATGATTAGCAAAAACACATTTTCAAAGGGCCAAGTGCCAGCAGTATCACAGGATGTAGTCAGAGCTACTTAACTTCATTAAATCCCTATACACCGCAAGCAAACAAATCACCTGACAGTTCATCAACCTTACAGCAACAAGCTGAAAACACCAGAAGAAGCTTGTCATTCTTCCTCCAAATTTCAGGTTTAAGTTTGCACAGAATCCAATGGAACACACTATTGTGCAGCCATGCTGCTAGCTAGACATTTAGGTGATTAAAGACCACCAAGTAATTCTTAGTTACTTATATACTTTTGTTTACATGTTCTTTCTTAAAACCTAACAACAAAAAAATCCCCATCAACTGGCCAACTTTTCAGGGGCACAGGAAAATTCTTCTTAGAACAGCATATTTATACACAAGTTTAAAACATCTGTTTAACAGCCAGATGTTAAATAAGGACTAGTATCATGTTAAGCAGTCACGTTGCCTTCTTGGAAGATGGGTATATTGTTCATAACCATTTGACACTTAAAGGCCGAATGACAGCTTATCTACAGCAGCTTTATGAATAGCTTATGTAGAACATTATAGAAGACAGGTTTTTGAATTCCCCCCCCCCCCAAGCATTTTAATATTAAAATTGACTTGTGACTGACACTGCAGGGGGAGCCAGCCTTTTATTTTAGGAGCATATACCAGTCTCCAAGGTTATAAATAGAGGGGAAAAAATCCAAAACACTCTGCACCTATATTCATATTTTTGCCAAGTGAAATATACCACACTGCACCAAAGTTTAATAAGAGCAGGTACTGACAAAGTGTAACAAATGTATATTTAAATAGCCTTCCCCCTCTTTAAATGTTTAGTGAACCTCAACAGCATTAGTGTTCCTGAATGATTATAGACCATATATGAATTATTAACACAGAATAAAGATTAGTAGAACTTACAGCTTTGAATACAAGCTCATATCCCACGTGTGGACAATTCACATACAATTCACAGTTCAGGATTTTATAGAATGAGGAATTTTTCATTTCATATTTTCTTCCACAGATCTACTGAGATTCATTATTTCAGCAAGCCTTCCCAAGTGCAGCCTTTGTTCAGATGAAAAAAAAAGCAAATGAAGGTGAGAGAGACCATCAGAATCATTAAGTACTGGTATCACCATGGTTAATCTTCGTAAAATACTTTAGTTCTGACAGTATCACAAATCTAGACATGGTTTCCTCAAATATCCAGTTTCCAGGTGCTCTCAGGTTTTAAAGAGACATACAAACCTAGTACTAGTAGTTCTAGCTTTGTACCCCAATATCCACAGGGCCACTTTCAGGTTACAATGACTAAAACCAATGAACTATCACAAAAGGAAGTATTTCCTTCTGTACATAATTTTTATTATTTACATAATACAACGGATCATAGATGCTGGGTAGCAGATTATGTGTGATATATAAACATGAGTTATCTGTACATTTGCATATCTAATAACTAAATTGGAAGAACAAAGTTAAAGTAAGAGCCTGATGCTTTTAATATTGAACTAAAAGCTAAGAGTAAACACTGCAATAGAAGTCAGAAGTATAATTTTGTGTGCATACACAACTATTTACAGATGAGAACAGGTATTACCACAACACTAGTCTAAACTATACTTGTTTATAAAAAACACAAGTTGCATACAACACAAAAAAACTCCCATTGTAACACAGAAGTGATATTACCAGACAAGCATCAATGCACTATACTGCCTTTTCCAGTTATTGTACAATGCTGTAGATAATATAGCCCATGCAATACACCCAAGAACATTAGTCCTACACTCAAATATAATTTAAAATGATAAAGTGGCCCTCCAGGAGTGGTTCCAGCTCCCACTTAAGTCTACAGCAGCCATGTTGGGTATGGTTTTCTATACCCAACAATTGTTGCATGTGCAATTATTACATTAATAATATATTTTGTTTTAAGCTCCTAATATTCTTTTGAACAGAACATACTGAATTCAATTAATTAATGAATAATAAACTGTTCAAATACTTCTGCAACTTACGCATAAGTCACTTGATATAGCTGTTATGGTATGTCTAAGAAACATACACAGATTTTTTTTTTTTTGATAAGCCAATTTTACCATATTGTGCTAAACAACATTTTTAGCCTTGAAAGGAAAAGGAGAGAACTGTTGCAGGCCAGTTCTTAAGTTTTTAACAGGACATTTCCTCTGGAAACTTTAGAATCCTGAAATTAGGTTAACATAATCTGTTCCAAAATGGTTTTCTTCTCATATATATCTTTTTTTTTTTTTTTCATTTTCCCCCATAATTGTTAAATTATTTTTTCTTAAATACAGCACAAACACTCATCTTACTTGAAAGGCAGACAGACCCACATGGCTTACGTACTGTTGGAAAACAATAGAGTACGGAAACTAAAATTAGAATGAGGTCTTTTCCTTAGCAGAGGAAGCAGTCCGGGAGGTTTCTAGAGTGTGTGGGAAGATAGCTTCCTGACACAGCTGGTACAAGAGCCTACCTGGGGAGGCGCCCCACTAGACCTGCTCTTCACTAACAGAGAAGGACTGGTGGGAGATGTGAAGGTTGGGGACTGTCTTGGGCAGAGTGACCATGAAATTGTAGTTCTCTATTCTTGGTGATGTCAAAAGGGTAACTAGCAAAACTGCTAGCTTGAACTTCCAGAGGGTGGACTTTGACATGTTCAGGACACTTGTTGCAGGGGTCCCTTGGGAGTCACTCCTGAAGGGCAAAGGGGTCCAGGAAGCCTGGACACGCCTCAAGATGGAAATCTTAAAGGCACAGGAGCAGACTGTTCCTGAGTCCCGTAAGGTGAGCCGGAGGGGAAGAAGACCAGTGTGGATGAACCAGGAACTTCTGTTGAGACTCCGGGAGAAAAAGAGACTCTACATCCTCTGGAAGAAGGGACAGGTTACTTGGGGAGACTACAAAGAAGTTGCTAAGATATGCAGGGAGGAAGTTAGAAAGGCAAAAGCCCAGCTTGAACTCAAATTGGCCACTGCAGTAAAAGAGAACAAGAAATCCTTTTACAAATATATTAACAGTAAGAGAAGAACCAAGGAGAATTTCCATCGTTTACTTGATGCAGCAGGGAATGTGATCACCGAGGATAAGGAAAAGGCTGAGGTTCTCAATGCCTTCTTTACATTTGTCTTTAATAGTCGGATCGGTTATCCTCAGGGTACTTTACGCCCTGACCTGGAAGTGCCCTGTGATTCAGGTAGAGAATCACCCCCTGTGATTTGGGAAGAGACAGTTAGAGACATGCTCCTCCATCTGGAAAGTCACAAGTCCATGGGACCAGACAGGCTCCACCCTAGGGTGCTGAGGGAGCTGACAGAGGTGATTGCCAAGCCGCTTTACACCATCTATCAGTGTTCCTGGTTATCTGGAGAGGTCCCAGAGAATTGGAGGCTTACCAATGTGACTCCCATCTACAAGAAGGGCTGTAAGGAAGACCTGGGGAACTACAGGCCTGTCAGCCAGACCTTGGTTCCAGGGAAAGTTATGCAGCAAATCATCTTGGGTGAGATCACACGGCATGTGGTTGGGTGAGTGGCATCCAGGGGATCAGGCCCAGCCAGCATGGGTTCACGAAAGGCAGGTCGTGCTTGTCCAACCTCATCGCCTTCTGTGATCATGTGACCAGACTGGTAGATGAGGGAAAGGCTGTTGATGTAGTCTACCTAGACTTCAGCAAGGCCTTTGACACGGTCTCCCACAGTATTCTCCTGGGGAAACTGGCTGCCCGTGGCCTGGATAGGTATACTCTCCTCTGGGTAAAGAACTGGCTGGAGGGCCGTGCCCAGTGGGTAGTAGTTAATGGAGTTAAGTCCAGCTAGCATCCCATTACAAGTGGTTTCCCCCAGGGGTCGGTACAGGGGCCTATCTTGTTTAATATCTTTATTGATGACCTAGATGAGGGGATTGAGTGTACCCCCAGTAAGTTTGCAGATGACACCAAGCTGGGAGGTAGTGTGGATCTGCCTGAGGGTAGGGTGGCCCTTCAGAGGGATCTGGATAGGCTGGACTGCTGGGCTGAGGCAAATGAGATGAGGTTTAACAAGGCCAAGTGCCGGGTCCTGCACTTTGGCCACAATAACCCCATGCAACGCTACAGGCTTAGGGCAGAGTGGCTAGAAGACTGTGAAGAGGAAAAGGACCTGGGAGCTTTGATCGATGCTTGGCTGAACATGAGCCAGCAGTGTGCCCAGGTGGCCAAGAAGGCCAGTGGCATCCTGGCCTTTATTAGAAATAGTGTAGCCAGCGGGACCAGGGAGGTGATCATCCCCCTGTACTCAACTCTGGTGAGGCCGCACCTCGAGTACTGTGTTCACTTTCGGGCCCCTCACTACAAGAAGGACATCAAGGCCCTGGAACGTGTCCAGAGAAGTGCAACAAAACTGGTGAGGGGTCTGGAGCACAAGTCTGAGGAGCGGCTGAGGGAGCTGGGATTATTTAGTCTGGCGAAGAGGAGACCCAGGGGAGACCTCATTGCACTCTACAACTTCCTGAAGAGAAGTTGTGATGAGGAAGGGGTCGGCCTCTTCTCCCAGATAACTAATGATAGGACTTGAGGAAATGGCTACAAGTTGCACCAGGAAAGATTTAGTTTAGATATCAGGAAAAAATTTTTCTCTCAGAGTGGTCAGGCACTGGAACAGCCTGCCCAGGGAGGTGGTGGAGTCACTGTCCCTCACAGTGTTCAAGAAGCACCTGGATGAGGTGCTACGAGATATGATTTAGTAGCTTAGTGGGTAGTATTGGTGATAGGAGGACGGTTGGACTAAATGATCTTGTAGGTCCTTCCCAACCTTGTGTTTCTATGATCTTCAGTGATAGAAGTAGCCTGCCAACCTTTCTAACCCTTCTCTCAAACAAGCACATAACCTTTAGCTAGTGCTATACACCTCAAACATCTTAAAAGGCAGATCTGCTGCAAGCATGCACATAGTAGACATCTGTTCGGCACATATCCTCTGTGCATGTCTATTTCTGTGACGATTCTGATCATCCAGTTATACTCTGAGGAGGGCATAAATATTTTCAAGGGCTTTATCTATCCAATTCTCCCTGTAACAAACACCTAAACATTCTGAAATATTATTAAGACAGACAAGACTAAAAGTAAGAGTTGGTAGAACAAAGGAAAATGCCCATGCATCTGCTCTTTAATGTTTTCCTAGGGTATATTAAAATTAAAGTCTTTTCATAAATAGGTTAGTTTATATTCTCTGGATTTTTTCAGCCACCACAACTGGGTTCTCTTTCCTGATTTTTGCTGCAGCTTCTGCTTTGTAATCATATGGGCAGTTATGCTCGTCAGAATAACGGTGAAGTCCACAAAATAAGTTTCCACATCGACAGTCAAATCCTGTACAAAGAAAAAGAAAAAGAAAAAGAAAAAAAAAAAAAACATCACTAGGAAGCTTCAGATTTTAAGCAAGCTGTAAATTAAGGGCTTAGTTAACACAGACAAAGGGGGATATGTGCATCTAAGAGTAAGCAAAATGAGTATTTCCAAATTATCAGCTCTATTAAGAAGTCTAACATTATGGATTTTGAAGCAGCAAGCAAGTTTAACATCTGAAGATATTTCAACAAACAATCTAGTAAGAGGCAACTAATCATATAGCTCTGTTCAACATTGACAAAGTGCTCTCATACCTGTAAGGCCAACCTTCTTTCTGCACATGAAACATCTGTTCTTCTTTGGTTTGGGAAGTTCAGAAGCTCTCTCTTCACTCTGTGAATTACTACGCTGGGAAACCGACGGACTTGGTTGAGTAACAACTGTTAAAGCAAGCAAAAGAAATAAAGGTTTTTGGTGTTTTGTTTTTTCTCCTTTTCTTGACTTCACTAGCTATTCAGTAGCAAACATATATTTAGTAGAGGGAAATTAATCCTTAATATAAAACCCTGAAGTTTATTATCTAAAGTACTATGTAGAATAGGTATTCTAACTTCCTTTTTAGCTCTACAGAAGACAATAATATTTTCCCTACTGTTCTATCATCTAAAAAATACAAGATACCTAGCTGTTATCTCCTGTATATGCTGACATAGGTGTAAGCACTTGGAAAGTGCTCTAGAAGTTCCATGTACACACAAAATTTAAAATCATATGATCAAGTTTAAATTTATTTCAAAACAATAACATTGTCACAGTCAAGATATTGAACAGAGGGAATACCTGTGGAGAATATAGTTAATAGGAACATATTTTAGAAACAAATAACATTAACAGTAATGTGTTAGTCATAGTACTGAGTTACTCTGCCACTATACTTGCAAAGTCAGATTATCTAAAACATGAGTCAACCAGAACAGCAGTTAGCATTCTTGAGCTTTAAACCACTGATTCTGTGAGATATCCAACACACAACTACAAACTACACACAGTTCAAAAGAGCCTTCTTGTTTCAGATTTCCCCCCCCGATTATTTAAAGAGCAAACTACAGATTTACACTGGATATCTTTATCCTTGCACTGTATTCAGCCTTAATGTTCAAGCAGATACAATCAAAAAGACTCATTTTTCAATCGACTTTATTGTGAACAGTTTTGGTCAAATTTTAGCCACATTTTACTCAAGTACTCTCCAAGACAAAAATGGCTCCTTTTGTTAACTTTTCTGAATCATGTTCATTTCCATTAAAATATTAATTTTTCCATCAAGAGTTGTTGTTTTTAAAATACTTTTTGTACACAAATTGGTACAGAGGAAGTCTGAGGGAGATGTGTTTGTATACAAATTTGAACACATACAAGCCAGGGAGTCTGCTCCTGTTCAGTTTTCCTGAACACTCACAGTTGTACGATGATGTCTATTATTCTAAAAGATAAAGAGCAAACTATAAAATGCAATCCAGAATTATTGAGAATATAGCCTTAAATTATTCATTTGTAATAAACTTCATGTACACAAATATGATTTCTTAGTTGATCCTCTTGGATCAGTAAGCATCACATTCTGTAAAAAGTGTGTTATTTCCAAGCATGAAGAACCAGTTGTGTTGACTATTTTTCTATCTTTACTATTTATAACTGCTCTTTAAAAATCAAAATCCTATTATTATGTTTGTATACCTATTACTACTAACAGAAAGCCTCACAAACCAGTTCTGATTCCATCACTGCTGCACTTTGATGGGTTCCATCAAAATTCATTCGTCATTAATCCAGGTCACTCTTACTGTAATGCCGATGATAAGCAAGATAGCAAGCATAGTAGTGATGACATACAGCATTACATAGCAATTAATATCATACAAAAATCATGGGCTATTCTTACCCAAGATCAAACCCGCTTGAGGTGCACAACAGGCTTTCCCATTCTTCTGCATTACCCACCAAGTGCACCCAGATCCCTGAGGAAAAGCAATGCCACAAATGGGTTTGCCTTTGCCTGAGGCAGGAATAGCCCAGACTGTCTTCCCCAGCATGTCTTTTATGTGCACTAGAGGGACTTTATCCCCTTCTACAGTACATAAGAGTTATAATTGGGCAGGGCCAGCTCAACAGATCCCCTAGCATTGACTAACTAGGTGGCTTTTGCTAAATGTGTATCCCAACGTTTGAACATCCCAACACCCATTGCTCTCAGTGTAGTCTTTAACAGTCCATTGTATTGCTTGATTTTCCCAGAGGCTGGTATGTGAAAGGGGATGTAATATATCCAACCAATGGCATGCTCTTTGGCCCAGGCGTCTATGAGGCTGTTTCAGCAATGAGTCCCACTGTCTGATTCAATTCTTCCTGGGATGCCATGTCACAATAAGAAGTGCTTTTCAAGGCCCAGGACAGTTCTGGGCAGTGGCATGGGGCACAGGATGTTTCTAGACATCCAGTGGTTGCTTCCACTATTTTAAGTACATGGCACTTGCCATAGGAGGTTTGTGGAAGCGTGATGTAATCAATCTGCCAGGCCTCCCCATATTTGTATTTCAGCCATCACCCTCCATAACACTAAGGTTTTAACTGGTTGGCTTGCTTGACGGCAGCACATTTCATATTCTATGAGATAAGGCCCTAGAGGGAAGAGAGGGCAACAGCCAAGTTCCCAGGCCCGTTTCCCAAGCTAGCAAGTGTTTTCTCCTAGCAGTGTTTAGCAGCCATTTTATGTCAGTACTTTCTCATTACAATTTGGTTATCTCCAAAATTGCTCCCATTGATGGCTAATACATGAGAGGGTTGTGCTGTCATGTAGAGGGTCCTTGACAGGCTGGAGAAATGGGCAAGCAAGAACCTCATTCAGTTCAACAAAGGAGAAGGGCAAAGTCCTGAACCTAGGGAAGAACAACCCCAGGCACCAGTACATGCCAGTTGAATGCTAGCCATCAGCACGTCCTTGCTGCAATAAAGGCCAATGATATCCTGGGCTACATTAGGAGGAGCACTGCCAACAGTTCAAGGGAGGTGATCCTTCCCCTCTATGAGATGTCCCCCCTTTAAACTCCCATTCTCACTCAGCTTTCCATTCTGCCCTGTCTCCTTCATCCCAACAGGCATCTGGAGCTAACTCCATGGCAAAAATGTAGTTTGGGATATGTGGCCCAGTCACCTATACATTCCATATCATAGATAATATAGTCCTGTTCTGCTTCTGGATTTTTCATGAATGGGCACAAAACACTGGTGCTGGTTTATGTTACAGACCTGTTCATAGGAAATTCTGCTCTTCTAGCCATTACATTTGTGATGTTTTTCTACATAGACCTTACACTTCTCAACAAAAATCATAGCCAAACAATCCACTTGTTTATGTAATAGCCATGGCCTTGTGCCTCTATAAACATTCCTGGACTTCCACAACAGCCTGCAGCTGGTACACCTTATCCTTGTTACCAAGTCAAATGCACAATCCTGAGACAAGGAGAGCCAGCAATAATATTTATAGCTATGGCCATAATTATATAATGTGTGACAAAGCTCACAAAAGGATTTTTGTCTGAAATAATTTCCTGACATCCTTAACACCATATACATGTTCATAGTGTAAAAGGTCAAAAGAGGTCTTGGTATATTGTTGTAGTTTAACCCACCAGGCAGCTAAGCATAACACAGCTGTTTGCTCATCCCACCCCCCCCAAGGAAGGGAATTGACAAAAGTAAACGGGCAAAAACACATCAGTTGATATAAGGGCAATTTAATAAGAAAGAAAGAAAATAATAATAATAAAAATAAAAACAAGTGATAATCAATGCAAGTCCTCACCACCAACAGACCAAAGCCCAGCAAGCCCCTGAGCAACAACAGCCCCCTGGGTCAATTCTCTCCGGTTTTATTCTTGAGCATGATGTCATATGGTCTCCCTTTGGCCAGTTTGGGTCAGCTGTCCTGGTTCTGTCCTCTCCCAGCTTCTTGTGCACACCAGCCTCCTTGCTGGCAGTGTGGTATGAGAAAAAGAGTCCTTGAACTAGTGTAAGCACTGCTCTGCAACAACTAAACCATCAGTGTGTTATCAGCATTATTCTCATCCTAAACCCAAAACAAAGCACCATACTAGCTACTAGGAGGAAAATTAACTCTATCCCAGCTGAAACCAGGTCAAAGGGTCTTCTGAAAGGCCAGACAGGGTAGAAAGCTGCTTAATCTTCTCTGTGCTCAAAGCAGCTATGCCAAAAGCCCACCAGTACCCTTTTGGGTCCTTGGAGTACCCTCTCCTGAGGTAGTCTATGCCAAGGATGCATGGAGCCCCTGGGCCAGTCACAATGGGATGCTTTTGCCACTCATTCCCAGTTAGGCTCACTTCAGCCTCCAATACAGACAGCTGTTGGGATCCCCCTGTCAGTCCAGAAATACAGATGGGTTCTGCCCTTTATGGCTTGATGGCATTAGTGTACACTGTGTGCCGGTGTCCACTAGAGCTTTGTACTCCTGCAGGTCCAATGTACAGGTCACTGGAACCACACAGTCCAGTAAATCCAGTTTTCCCTTTCTTATGCCTGGCCAGAGGCAGGGCCCCCTCTAGACCTGGTTGGAGTATCTATCACTTAATTCTTGCAAATACAAAGCAGAGGTCCCTTCATCAGAGTCAGGAAGAACATCAGCCCTTCTACTCCCTCTGGGGGACTGCCCAACAGAAACTGGAACAGTAATTTTTTTTAGGAAACCCTGTATCGGCTACTTGAAGTTCACGTACCCGAGTTGCTAGGGTCAAAGTAGGTTCGCCATCCCACTTCCTCATGTCCTCCCCATGGTCACGTAGATAAAACCACCGGTTGTGGATGCCTCATCTCTGGAGGTGTTCAAGACCAGGTTAGATGAGGCCCTGAGCAACCTGATCTAGTG
>MU016009.1:86560-116973 GCA_011076525.1 Nettapus auritus
TGGAACTAGATTATATTTGAGGTCCTTTCCAACCCAAGCCATTCTATGATTACCTCCCTCCATGGTGGTCCACTTGCCTGGGTGACATATATCATCATCCTTGAAGGGATACCTTTCCTTCACACCTATCAAGATTCACCTCTAGAGGGTGAGGGCTTGTGCTCCTTTTCCAATGTCAATGCCCTTCCCTAGAGAGGGATCCCAGCTGCTTGATTTCTCTGCCTTCTAATTCCAGACTATTGGCCCCGTTATCTCAGCACCAGAACAGTAAGGTGACAACATGCTTGCCTGGACGACGGCTGAAATCTTTTCACATATCTCATAGGTCACCCTGGGATAGGGATCAGGTGGTTACTGCTGCTTTTATGATATCATCTTCTTTGTCATCCTGTTGCCATGATAATCCTACTTCTGGTGTTACACACTATAGTAAAATAATAACCTTAAACCGCCCCCCCAAAATGATAAATAGCACATCAGGGAACAAATACTGTAAGTAATATGCCATACAACACAATTCTGAGAACAAATACAGCCACACTGAGAGAAAAGGGGGGGGCGAGGTAAAAGCTCTTGGGTTGAGATAAAGTCAGCTTAATAGAACAGAAAATGAATGGAAATATAATTATGATAATAATAATGATAAAAGAACATAGGAAGCAAGTGATGCACAATGCAATTGCTCATCACCCGCTGACTAATGCCTAACCTGTCCCCAAGCAGCAGTCCCCCCTCACCCTGGCCAGCCACCCCATACTGTGACCAAGTACTGTTTAACATCTTTGTCAGTGACATGGACAGTGAGATTGAGTGCACCCTCAGCAAGTTTGCCGATGACATCAAGCTGTGTGGTGCAGTTGACATGCTGGAGGGAAGAGATGACATCCAGAGGGATCTTGACAATCTTGAGAGGTGGGCCTGTGCAAAACCTCATGAGGTTCAAAAAGGCCCAGTGCAAGGTCCTGCATCTGGGCCAGGGCAATCCCAAGCACAAATACAGGCTGGATGGAGAACGAATTGAGAGCAGCCCTGATGAGAAGGACCTGGAAATCTTTGTTGATGAGAAGCTCAACATGAACCAGCAATGTGCGCTTGAAGCCCAGAAAACCAGCCATATCCTGGGCTGCATCAAAAGAAGCACGGCCAGCAGGTCAAGGGAGGTGATTCTCCCCCGCCTCCTCACTGGCAGGGCAGCATAAGCAGCAGAAGAGTACTTGACTTAGTGTAAGCACTGCTCTGCAACAGTTAAACCATCAGTGTGTTATCAGCATTAACCTCATCCTAAATCCAAAAACACAGCACCATACCAGCTACTAGGAGGAAGACATTCTATTCCAACTGAAACCAGGACACTATGACATCAAACAAACAAACAAACAAAAAAACATCTTCCAAACAAAAAAGCATAGTCAAGTTCCTTTTAGATTTGTTATATTGCCAAATTATTTAAAATGAAGTGTTAATCATAAGCAATGGCAGACTGAAAACAGAGGAAACATAAATATTTGCACACTTTGTAGATTATTACATAGCTGCCTGGGAGAAGCTTCATCTGTATCAGAACCAACTCATAATATGAACCTGTGGGAACACATTTGCTGTTTCCATCAGATGCAAAAGAAAATGCGATAAAAGGAGCCTTGAACTGAATAATTTAAGTCACTTGGAACATGGCACTACGAGGAAAATTAAAACTAGAAATGGAACAACCTTCACTGTTGGACATGCTCATAATGAAATGGAAGTGGAAAAAGGAGTTTCCCAGAACCACCAAGGCAAATAGTCTAGTATATAATTTTATGCCACAAAACAAAGACATTAAAAGCAAATCCATCTAGAGGGAATGCATTACTACCTACTACAAACATACTTCCTCCTCGGTATCAACTAACTGAGAAGCTTTCACTGCCATAATCAGCAACATCAGAACTAAAAAGCAATGAGAACAATCCTAAGGAAGTGCAAAGGCCCATTTCCCAAAAGAGCTCACTCACTCAAAATTATAATAAATTCCAAAAAGGAAAAGCAGCAGATGGCACACAGAAACATGCAACTAAAAGTTCCTTGGTTATCATCTTGGCTATTTATCTTCCCAAGCACTGGTTCAGAAGATTACCAGATTAGGTTTATTTATTTAAACTAGACCAGTTCTTCTACTACAAGGTTCAAGGTTGAAACACTCAGGAAAAAAAAAAAATAGTAATGACTTCATAATTTATTAACAATTTAAGACAATGTTGTGATTTAGCCTTGCAGACAGCTAAACACTACAAAGCCATTTGCTGGCCCTCTGTATTGGGTTTATGTGGCAAGGGCTTAGTAGCAGGGGGGCTGCAGGGGTGGCCTCTGTGAGAAGAGTCCAGAAACTACCCCACGTTAGATAAGGGCCAGTTTCAGCTGGCTCCAAAAGGGACACACCGCTGGCCAGAGATGAATTAATAAGATTTGTTGGTTGCACCTCTGTGAGAGCAGATTTATGAAGGGGGAAAGAGTGCTGCGCAACAGCAGCTGGGAGAGAAAAGTGAGAAACAGCCTTGCAGACACCAAGGTCAGTGAAGAAGGAGGGGGAGGAGGTGCTCCAGGTGCCGGAGCAGAAGTTCCCATGCAGCCCATGGAGAGGACCGTGGTGGAGCAGGTTGTCCTCCTGTAGCCCATAGTGTACCATGGCAGAGCCCATTTCCACGCTGCAGCCCATGGAGGAGCCCACTGTGGAGCAGGTGAATCTGGCCTGAAGGAGGCTGTGGCACATGGAGTGCCCCTGCTGGAGCAGACTCTGGGCCGGACCTATAGCCCATGGAGAGGAGCCCACGCAAGAGAATGTGATCTGGCAGGAGCTGCTGCCCAGGTGGACCCATTTGGGGTGTTATCAGCATTACTCTCATCCTAAATCCCAAACACCATCCATACCAGCTACTAGGAAGAATATTAACTCTATGCTAACAGAATCCAGGACAAACAAAAATAAGTTATCCACAGGCATTACAAGATATGGTACCATCAGAAGCAACAAAATAGGCACAAGAGCAATCATTACAGTTCTGCTAAAGACCAACATAGTTCCAGTAGTAGATAAGTGCCTGAACAAAGCACAAGTACAGGTGTTGCACTGTAAATTTGTGAATATTTACTTCACTCTGTGTGAAAATTAGATGCATCTTTAGGAAAGGCACATGGGAACAGTAAGGTCACTGATGACTGGTAGCAAGCCACAGCACTACAGTTGCTTAACCTATACACAGAAAAATCCTTCAAACAGCAAGAACAATGCTACTCTGACCCCAAAGCATTAAAGCCACAGTGACTCTGTGAGACTTCTACTTTAAAGTAATGACTGTTGTAATAACTAGAGAACTGACAGTAGTTTTCCTTATATAAACCAATACAACTGCTGCAGAAGAGTATGCCTCCTGTAGATATTTTCCTATTGAGATTCAGATTGACTCAGCTTGTTTTGTCTATCAGTGAAGCTGTTGGCAGCTCTGTGATAAGATACTTAAGAAAGGGTTTAAAAAACAAACAAACAAACAAACAAACAAAAAAACGGTACACCAGCTGTGGGACAGAGGAGTTAGGAAAAAAATATGAGAGGAAACAACTCTGCAGACACCAAGGTCAGTGAAATAGGGAGAGGAGATGTTCCAGGTACTGGTGCTGATATCCTCCTGCAGCCTGTGGAAAAGACCATGGTGAATAGATTGGGAGATTGCTTACCAATTACTGGCACAGTCAAAAGTCAAAACAGAATTGACTTAGGGAAAGTTAATTTATTGCCAATTAAAAATAGAGTATGATAGTGAGAAACAAAACTAAAAACACCTCCCCACCCTTCTTCCTAGGCTCAACTTCATTCCTTCACTCCTGAAGTATCTACCTCCTGTGCAAGGGGTACCGTACACCAATTTTCCCAAGACTCTTCCTTTCTCTTTCTTATCTCACGCTTCGTCCATCTCCAGCTGCGCCCCTCGTGGAGCTACAGAACCGTGGATCAGGACTCCACACTCGCTTCATACAAAAGTACGTCTCAATCACACATCACACAGAGTCTCACCTGACCCCCAAGACCATACTTAATATTTCTTACCTTGGTCTGTGCACAGTTACCGGATCAATTCTTAAACCTGGAGTGCCTACCTTCTTCCCTTCCCCACTACTTCAAGGATCCTGCCTCTTTAATCAGCCTCAGGCCCTCTGTCAGCTCTCTGCAGAACTGCCACTGTCCATGCACAGGACCGCTGAAATCAGCCGGGCATGCCTTCCTGCTGCTGCAGAGGTGGGGCTCCCCAGTAGGTGACTGGAGCCTGGACAAGCCCCCAAATTGTGAGAAACACTCTGTAGCCAATAACTTAAGCTCAGGCGAGGATCTCATTGAAGTAGTAATTTTATTTGCAATTGCACTGGCGGGCATCCCACAAGCAGGAGCGCGCCTACTAGTCACACAGTACGGTTTATATACTATCTTTCTCGAGGAACGGGACCCTCCCGTGTTTCCCCATTGTAGTGGGTTTACGTGGCAAGGTTTTGGTAGCAGGGGGCCATAGGGGTGGTTTCTGTGAGAAGGATCTAGAAGCTGCCCCATGTTTGGTAAGGACCCCACTGCTGACCAGAGCTGAGCCAATAAGCGATGTTGTTTTGCGCCTCTGTGAGAGCATATTTAAGACAGGGAAAAAACGCTGCGCCACTCAGCAGCTGGGAGGGTGAGAGGAGTGAGGAACAGCCTTGCAGGCGCCAAGGTCAGGGAAGAAGGAGGGGGAGAGTTGCTCCAGGCGCCGGAGCAGAAGTCCCCTGCGGCCTGTGGTGAGGACCATGGTGAAGCAGGATGTCCCCCTGCAGCCCATGGAGTACCACGGTGGAGCAGGGTTCCACGCTGCAGCCCGTGGAGGAGACCACAGTGGAGCAGGTGGACCTGCCCCAACGGAGACTGCGGCCTGTGGAAGACCCTTGCCGGAGCAGGTTCTAGGCCGGACCTGTAGGCAGGTGGAGAGGAGACCACGCAGGAGCAGGTGACCTGGCAGGAGCTGCTGCCCGTGGGGGACCCAGGTTGGAGCAGTTTGCTCCCGAGGGATGGACCCCGTGGTACGGACCCATATCTGGAGTAGTTCTTGAAGAGCTGCTGCCTGTGGGCAGCCCACGCCGGATCAGTTCGGCAAGGACTGCATCCCGTGGGTGGGACCCCACAGCACAGGGGACAAGAGTGACTGAGAAGGAGCGGCGCTATAGACTGACCATAACCCCCATTTCCCTGTTCCCTGCACCGCTCGGGGGGAGGACGTGGAAGAGGGTGGATGGGGGGGGAAGGTGCTTTTGGTTTCTTTCCTTTGTTTCTTGCTTCTCTAGCTTGTTAGTAATAAGCAATAAATCTTACTATCTCTATGCTGAGTCTGTTTTGCCCGTCACGATAATTACTGGGTGATCTCCTCATCCTTATCTCAACCCTTGAGCCCCTTTCATCGTATTTTCTCCCTGCTCCTCTTTGAGGAGGGGGAGTGAGAGAGCGTTTGTGGTGGAGCTCGGCTGCCCACCTGAGTAAAACCACCACACCCATTGACTGGGTAAGTTTTCTTATCACTTCAAGCATTTTTCAATACCACATTCCTTCCCTCTAAACAGTGTAACTCCTTGCAAAAACAACATTTTTATTCCCATATATATTCTTATATATGAGAAGCAGGAGAAGGGTAAGTGGGCCTCTGTACTGGGTCTGGCTGGGATGTTAACTTTCCCTGCAGTAGCCCATACAGTGCCACGCTCCGCACTTGTAGCTAGAACAGCAGTGGTATCACACCAGCGTTGTGTCTGCTGCTGATCAGTGCTGGCACAGTATCAGGACTTTCTCTAACCCTCCTGGGGGGTGGGCAAAGAGTGAGAAAGAAACATCACCAGGGCAGCTGACCTAAACCAACCAAAGAGATATTCCATAACATATGATGTCACACTCAGCAATAAAAGGTGGAAGAAGGAGGAAGAGGGGAGGGGTGGGCTTTCGTTGTGAAAACGTCTGTCTTCCTCGCGAACACCGGCTACGTGCGTTGAGGCCCTGCTTCAAGGACGTGGTCAGGCATCGCTCATTTGCGGGAAGTAGAGAGTAATTTCTTTCCTCTGCACTTCCACATAGCCTTTACTTGTTTTGTTTTGCTGTTTCCTTTCCCCCTCCCTTTCCCCTTTCCCTTCTTTCCTTTAGTTGAATTGTTAATTCATAATATTTCCTTAATATATATATTTTTTCCCTTTAATTAAATTATCCTTATCTCAACCCATGAGTTGTTCTTTCCTTTACTTTTTCCCCTCCTCCTCTGAGGAGGGGGAGTGAGAGAGCGGTTGTGGTGTTCAGCTGCCCAGCACGGTAAAACCACCACAGCCTCTCAGAATTGTGACAAGGTTATCTGGGTAATATTTGCAGCTGCTGGAGGGATATTTATTGGAGTGTTAATAATTGTATGTCTTATTTGTGGATGTCTGGGTATCTCATGTTGAAAGCAGCTGTGTAAGTCTATGTGTTTGAGACAAAGTATCGTTGTGAATTATTCCAGGAGGCACACGGCCAGAGACAATACAAACAAGTTTGGTTATTGTTCTAAGTGATATATTCTTGTGGTATGAACGAGAAGTGCAAGGGGCCTCTCTGCGTAACTGTGTGATTGTGCTGTGTGAGTGAGACACAGCATCGCTGCGAAGCGAGTGCGGAGTTATGATCTTCAGTTCTGTATTCTCCATGAGGGGAGCGGCCGGAGACAAAATAAGCGCATGACAGACCGAAAGGAAGTGCTGTTTTATCCAACTGTTGATTGGTGGTGCCCAATATATGGGCCCGGCGGTGCATCTTGTAACCCTATTTTGTTCTTAAATGTTTTGAGTGTGACAAGGAGGAAGGTGGGAGCATTATCTAAGTAACAGTTTAGAAGTTTTGGTATATTCGCTGTGATGTTTGGTTAGTTTCCCAAGTATTAGGGGAAGGGGGGTTGACTGATTATCAAAGCGGTAGAAAGGAGAGAGTCACTTCTTAGGTGGTTCGGGCTTGAGCCCTGGGAATTCAGTAAGAAGGGGGAGAGAAAATTTATTTAGGCCTCAATACCTTTTTAAACCCCCATATATTGACAGATACGCAGGAATGATTCCTTGTTTTGTGTGGGCTTACTAACAAAGTGCATGAGAAAAATTGGCATTCGGCTTGAAATTCGGTCCTGTTGAAATGTAAATTTTGTGGAAAAGGTGGTATTGTTTGTCTAGAAGACAGAGGGCTGAGTGCTTCAGGTGTTTTCCCGAAATTCTGTGGATTTATGATTGGAACAGGGCTCATTAAGAATCTGAAATAGTAAAGTTTGTATGTGGGAAAAAGAGTTTAATCCCAGAGAATTGGGACATTTGGGAAGAAGAATAGGAAAAGATAGTAAAAACCTGCAGTAAAAAGGTTTGGGTGGAAATTGAAACAAGGGACAGTAATTAATATAAATAAATAAAAGGGAATGGGAAATCAAGGAATCAATGCAATCAATGGTGGCCACTATATAAGCTAAATGGCCACTTTATGGATCAATCGAATATAACGCTATCTTGCAATCAATGTTGGTTTTGAGGAGAGAAGGGAATTAGGATGAAATGTATACTGATATGTTGCTTCAGCATCTTGGAGGGAAAAGGTATGGAATTAAGCTGGCCCCTGACTGAGCCTTTGGTGTTGGCATTAGAAAAGTACAGGCTGGAGAAAGATAAAGGAAGTGTTAAAAGGGTTGTTGAAGGTGTTAAAGGTGTGGCATGTAGGATTTGACAGAGCTGTTTGGAGTTGAATGAGCAGGGAAACAGGATGTAGGGATGCTAATAGTTCTGCCTCAACCCGAGGCTGAGATCTCAAAATCAGGGGTGTGAGCCCTCTGGGGCAGAGGGACCATCATGGGTCCAAGAGAGTTGTCATGGAAACTGAAAAGCAGCTAACTCTTAAAACAACCTGAGTTCACCTGTGAGCTCAGATTGCCAATGGGACTGCTCAGGGAACTTTCAATGATTGCATTACCCTGACCGACCTCCCCCAACTGAGATCCTAATCACCCCGGAAATTATGAACGGCTATACTGAAATCTGGTTAAATTGGGAATTTAGAATTTGTTCCAACAAGGTCCAAAAGAAACCCCTATGGAATTTTTGGACCAACTTTTGAAATGCAATGAAGAAAAAAAAAAAAACGGACCTGACTTCAGAAAACAAGCAGAGGCAACTGGCTAGCCTCTTTCTAGGGCAATTGGCCCCTGATATCAGAAAGAAATTGTCTTAGGCTGCAGGCAGGAATGACAGGGACCTGGGACTTCTATCCTAGCAGGTCCACTGGTTAAGTAAAGCTAGGGAACGAAGAGAGAGGCTTGAATTTTTTGTTGGTTATGGGAGCTTCTTTCTCTGTTAATTAGTCTGTAAATGTAATAGGAGCAACTGGCCAACAGGAAAAGGCGTTTTTTGCAATGCTTGAAATTTAAATTGGGAAAGATGATTGGAATTACAAAATGAGAAAAACAGCCAAGTTTGGTTCATGGTGTGGGAATAAAAATGTTGTTTTTGCAAGGAGTTACACTGTTTAGAGGGAAGGAACGTGAAAGATGCTTGCAGTGATAAGAAAATTTAGCAGGCGACCTTGTAAAATGCAGACAACCAGACTCCATAGAGCAATTAGGAGAAAATCACGGTGTCAAGTCAAGTCAGATAAGTGAAGAAACATTACCACTTCAAACAGTAAAAAAGTCAAAAGAAATTTGAAATTTAACAGGCCAGCAACTGAAGGCCATGTATTGTCTGTGAAGCATAGGATAGGTTGTGAGCCTGGACTACCCAGTCAATGGGGAAACAGGGGAAGGTCCCGGTCATCGAGAAAGAACGTATATAAACTGTATATACTTTACAAAAAGTATATATACTCGGGACTCTTGCAAATTCGAATTGTTGTTTGAGGCTGGTGCAGTTATAGGGGGGGGGGGGTTGGGGGGCGGGCGCTCCGGCGGGTGGGAGGATGTAGTGAACAAGTGAACAGTCACTGGGGGCCTTCCTGAGGGAGGCCCTGAAGGTAATATATCAGGAGGGAAGATGAGAAGGAAAAGCAGAGAGCAAAACTAATGGTATTCACAGTGTACTAGGTAGTGAGGCAGAGGGTTGGAGAAATAGGAAGAAAATCTTCAGGGGGAGTCGGGGCCAGGATGGAACAGAGAGGAGGAGAGATGAAGGAATGGCAGGCAAGGAAGGCTGCCTGTGTTGCATCCTGAATCCTAGCAGGGACAGGCTTTGATAGGATGTTTTAAGTGTGGCCAGGCTGACCACTTCAGGAAGGAATATTCGGAGTGGAAGAAGGAGGAGAGAAGGAAAATGGGATGAAATATGGTACACTGATATTTTGTTTCAGCATCCTGGATGGGGGGGGGGGGGGGGAGCAGAAAAAAAAAAAAAAAAAGTATGCCCCTGACAGAGCCTTTTGTGAAAGTACAGGCTGGAGAAAGGTAAAAAGAAGTGTTAGAAGAGCTATTGAAGGTGCTAAAGGTGTGATATGTAGTGTTTGACAGAGCTGTTTGAAGTTGAATGAGCAGGGAAAGAGGATGTAGGCATTATCTAAGTAACAGTCTAGAAGCTTTGGTATATTTCCTGTGGTGTTTGGTCAGTTTCCCAAGAATCAGGGAGGGACGGGAGAGGGGAGCGGGGGCAGCCTGCTCCACCAGGGGCCTCTCCACAGGCCACAGGGGAGCTTTGGCTCCCTCGCCTGGAGCGCCTCCTCCCCCTCCTTCTGCGCTGACCTCGGTGTCTGCGGGGAGGTTTTTCCCTGCTTCCTCTCCCAGCTGCTGTTCAGCAGCTTTTGGTTTGTTTCTTTTCGTTTTCTTGGATGTGCTCTCACAGAGGCACAGACTGTGTTGCTCATGGCTTGGCCCTGGGCAGCAGTGGGCCCCTTTGGGGCCGGCTGAAACTGGCCCTTATCTGCCACAGGGAAGCATCTGGATTCTTCTCACAGGGGCTGCCACTGCAGCCCCCCCCTAGAACCTTGCCATTGAACTCAATACAGTGGGGCAGTTAGGTCATTACTTGCCTGTAATGTATCAGGGATTAAATTAACTAATGAAACCCTAAAAAGTGATGGGGGTAGAAGGGGATGGGATAACAGTGCTACCTTTGGGGGATACCAAACTGAGACTAGGGGATAAAATGATCACCGGGCAATTATTGTATGTACCCAAGGCAGGGACTAAATTGTTGGGAAGGGATTTGATGATGAAATTGGGCATTCAAATAGTAAATTGTTAGACTGGAATAACAGTGTTATTAATGGAGTGCTCTCAGGCTCTGAGAGCAAAGATATATTCACCTCTGACTGGAAAGACCCTGAAATGGGGGCAGAAGCAACAATACAAATGGACAGTTTTACCCCAGGGGTTTACAGGGCCATCAGTTTATTCAGGCAAGTTCTAGAACAGATTTTTGAGCAATTCCAACCTCCCGAGGAGGTATTACTGTTACAAATATGTGGATGATCTTTTATTGTCAGGACAGGAGAAAACAGTTGTGAAGGAAGCTACTAATAAGCTATTCCACTTTCTGGGAAGGCAGGGCTTGGGATTATTGAAAAATAAATTACAATTTGTAGAAAAATAAGTCAAGTATTGAAGGCATCTAATGTCTGAGGGAAAATGAAGAATAAATCCAGAGAGGATTTAGGGAATTGTTGAAAACTAAGAAAGAACTAAAAAGTTTTAAGAGAAAGAGGTTTTTAAGGAATCAGGAGCCACAAAGTCTGAAGAAAAATGGATACTCCCTGATGGGAGAGAAATGCTGAATAAAGCACCAATGAGGCAAATATTAACTGTTTTACATCAAGAGAGTCATTGGGGGGTGCAAGGAATGTGTGATGTTGTGCTAAGAAGGTATGTCTGTGTAGGAATATACAGTTTAGTGAAGCAAATATGCAGAGGATGTCAAAAAGGTAAATAAAAAGGTCATCTGTCACCCACCTAAAGGGGGACAGGATTCGACCTTTCCAAGGTATACAGGTAGACTTCACTGAGCTACCTAAAGCAGGGAGACTTAAGTACTTGTTTGTCCTAAATGACCACGTGATTGGATGGGTGTAAACTTTCCCCTTGGTATCTGCCACTGCGAACACAGTGGCTAAGGTATCACTGGAGCAAATAGTCCCTAGATATGGGATAGTTGAAAACATTGATTCAGATCAAGGAAGTCATTTCACTTCACAAGTACTCCAAGGGTTAGAGACTGAGTGGGATTTTTACACCCCCTGGCACCTCTCCTCTTCTGGGAAGGTGGAGCGAATGAACCAGACATTAAAGAAGCAATTAACTAAATTAGTGTTAGAAACCGAACTTCTTTGGGTAAAATGCTTACCTTTAGCACTCCTACAGGTTCAAACAGCACCAAGAAAGGATATAGGAATTTCACCATATGAGATGCTGTTCAGATTACCCTATCTGGGCAGAAGGGATGAGATACCACAATTTGAAACAAGAGAGAGTTTTCTGAAGAACTATATTCTGGGGTTGTCCTCTTCTTTGTCATCTCTCAGGACCCGCGGGCTGTTGGCTCATACCCCACCTTTGGAATTCCCCATTCACCAATATCACCCAAGAAATTGGGTCCTGATTTGGACCTGGAAAGGATCAACTCCAGCCTGAATGGGAAGGACCATTCCAAGTATTACCAACCACTGAAACAGCCATAAGAACCGCGGAAGAAGGTTGGACTCACTATACTCAAGTGAAAGCATCCATCGACCCTAGCACCTGGGAAGTTGTTCCTACAGAAGACTCATTGAAAGTTAAAATTAAAAAGAAAAATCTCATAATGGACTCTGAGCAGGATAAAAGCTTATAAATGTAAACTAACCTTTTATTTTCACAGGTAACTAATGAATGTGACTTGTGACTGAGAGAAAGGACAGACCTATAGCAAATCGAAGTGCTCCCGAGGGGTTTTTGTTCTAGTAGTAGTGTATATAAATCTTATTCTTTGTGTTGATAATTATTTGGAAACCTAAGGGTTAAAAATAATGACAGAATAATCAACAGAAATAGAAAATTGCCCTTTACAGCTGACAGAATAACAAATCCCCATTTTTAATAAGACAAAGTTTGGCTCACTTGACCACTGCTACCATTTTATGTATTTATTTTTCCTATCACTTTTTCCAGGTAGCAATTCATAACAAGACAATATTGGTTTATAAATACTGTCATGAAGTATAAATTATTTATAAGTTACATACTTATAAGCCTTCAGACGACATCAGTTACAAGAAGCTGAAACATGTAAAAGCCTCCTCTTAGTCTGTACATAACCAATAAAGAATACAGTAAAGGCAGTTGTAATTTAGTTCATGTCACAGAATCTTACTTAGCATGACTTACTTCAAATAGTGAAATCCTATGTACAAAATCCTGACCTGTAACTATCAGCTGTAACGGCAGTCTTTATAGACAGATATGCATCTATATAGTGCTGAGTAGTACCTTCTGGATTTTTAAACTCAGATTTCCAAAAACAAACAAAAATCTTTGGTTATAATTAACAGTTTTTCCTATAGAACATCAGCTTTTGATGTTTTCAAACTGTTTCAGACTATGCTGAGTCTGTTTTGCCAGTGATGATAAATGATGAGTGACCTAGTGACCTCCCTGTCCTTATCTCAACATGTGAGCTCTTTCTGTCATATTTCCCCCCTCCCTTTTTTTTTCTTGTGTGTGTGTGGGGGGAGGGGGGGAGCGCAGGTGTGGTGGAGTTCAGTTGCGTAGCAGGGTCAAACAAATACATTAAGATAGCCATTTGAGTATACTGCTATATAATGAAACAAATCTCTCGCTAGTTGTAGGTAAGGGAATAGTCCCACTCCACCTCCCACCAAGAAATACTTCCAAGTTTAAATAGTACAGCTACAACTTTCCTGTACAGGAATAAAACTTGAACACTCTCACTGATCAATGTGTGGTAAATATTCTACACCTGCAGGACAATGCTTTAGTTATATCTATTGACAACTTAATTAGTCCAAGAACCTTTAGCAGTCTTTGTTAGTGTTTTAAAGTAAATAAACTGTCAGCTTCTGTTAAGTCAGTTGTACCCAGTGTTACTGTGCAAACATACCTGGCTCAGTCTCTGTTTTCGGTGTTACTTTTTCCTCTCTCGAAATGCTCATTTCTGTCATTTGCTGCATTACAGGCAAAGCGGCAACAGGCACATTTCTGTTTACGTATGGTGAAATGGGTAATTTATGTTAGTTTTGAGTTCATAATAAAAGCTCAAACTGTCAAAATCCATCAATAGACTACCTGTTCCTGACCTCTATTTCTACCGTCTCTAAAACATATCTTCCAGTCTATTTTAGTTTCCCTATAAGAAAATATGAAATCTGTGGCAAACATTTCTCCAGATAAACCAAAAATGTTCTTGTAAATGCAACAGTCCAACACCAACCACTAATTAGTTCTCATTTATATCCATAAGGCACCATCTGGTGCCCCATCCCTTTTTCCTCTGCAGAAACTCATTGTAATAGCATAGTGTTACTGCAGCGTTACTTTAACTTGCTATTTGCTCACATTTCATTCAAACCTGAAAATAATACCTTCATCTTACTTTGATTTTTCAGATGTGCTACTGGCAGCTCCTTCACAATTGTTTAAGCTTGCATCTGCTCGTTGTACAGATGCAGAGTCTGAGGTAGGAGTGTTTGAACCACTAGCTGTACCTATATAAAAGGGATTTGAGAAGTTGATTATAAACAAACTCTAGAATACAAGTTAGTCAAGTAGCTCTGCATAGATTTATAAACTGTTTCCATTCATTCTACAGCATTTTTTTAAAGACAGGCTATATTGCTAATGACCAAAACACAGAGATTATGTAAGAACACACTTTTGGTGGAATGTAAGTTGTAAATTAAAGGCTCAACACCAATGGGCCAGAATATATTCTGCAAAAAATGCATTTTTTTAATTGTGATTTAAAGCATTATTCCCTTTAAAATACATAGCTTTAGTACACAGCTATCAGAACTCCTGAAATACATTCTGTAATTCCTCTCATTACCTACTATTTTAAAAACAGATTCAAACCTTTACCCGTTGGGCTGATTATACCGCTATTCTGCTGACGTTGAAGATATTCTTTGTAGCAAACAGAACACATGCCACTTGTCCTAGGATTTCCATAAAATCCGCATCCTGTACTACACAGCATGGGCCCTGGGGTCTGGTTTGTCTCCTGAGCCATCTTGATGCTGTAAATAAAACCAATAAAAGCATTAGGAAACCACATTTCACCAACATGGATTACAGAGCTATAAAATTAAAGTACATCTGCTTACCTTACCCCCAAAAGTGATATCATAATTTTTAAAAGAGGGATATATAGATGCTAATATATCATCCAATATTGCAATTGTATTGGTAAGTAACATCATTATGAATCTCTAAGAGAAGGAAAAACTGTTGTCATAGTAATACTAAGAAGCAATATACTTGACACTGAGCTGCATGTGCAGGTTATGACCAAATTGAATTAATCAGACAACAAAATCTTTATTATCAACCTCTGAGCACTTACAAGGTAGGAAGAAAAACAAAAACAAAACATGCAGCTAGATGGGTTGTATAGCAAGATCAAGTTTGTGTCACTGAAGTACAGGCAACAGTTATTTTAAAACTGCATTCCTGTCTTTAGACGTTTCCAAAACAAGGTCTTTAACTGCTTAAATTGCACACGAAGCCCAATAGTGAATGTTATCTGGCAACAACATGGGTACAACAGACCAAACATTAAAAATAACTTCTGAAATAAGTTTAGACCAGATCTTACTCCTCCAAGAAAAATAAGACAGTTTTAGACAATTAGAATGCATTAATTTACACAGCCTACGTACTACCAAAAAGCCACTTAAATATTCTGTCTTAATGTTATAGACAGACTTCTACACCTCCCAAAGGTAGGCAATGCTAACCTTCATCTTTGCCACCAACTACAAACTTTAGGAATAAAAATACTTCAACCTCACTAGTAGTTGACCTCCTCAAAGCAAGGTTTATAGAAAAACTGATAATAGCAACTAAATCCTTGGATCCCAAGGGCAATGAAACTAGAACACAGTAATGAAGCAGTCTACTACAAGTTGAGAGCACATAACAATATCGTACTTGTGCTCTAAAAAAAAATTAAATTTAGTGGAAGCACTGCCTATGGCACTTGGAGATATTTTAGTGAAAGCTCTAGATTACTGTCTTCCAATTTAGAAGCAGACACAATAAGGGATATTTGACTGCTGATGCTCATAAAAACTCAAACATACCAAAAGGTAATTAATTCTAGTGTTTAAAGAAATACTTTTTAATAACTTGAAAAAAAAAAAGCCACACTACAAGTTGGAAACATATCTCAATAGTATAACAACTGTAATGGATGGCAGCATTTGTCTAGTTAAACTAGATTTCTGGGATCAAAGTAAATCAGAAGCGGGAGGAAAAAGTAATTAAAATCTGCTTCCCTGCTGGTGGTCATAGGACTTCAATAATTTATACCGTTGTTTCAGGACTACAAAACAAGGTTATATTTATTCTGATAGAACTCTCAACACTGATGCCCATGGGGGACCCACGCTGGAGCAGTTTGCTCCTGAAGGATGGACCCTGCAGTACAGAGACATATTGGAGCAGTTCTTGAAGAGCTGCTGTCTGTGGGAAACCCATGTAGGATCAGTTCAAGAATGACAGCATCCCGTGGGAGGGACCCCACATTGGAGCAAGAGAAGAGAGTGACCATGAAGGAGTAGTGGAAACAAATCATTCATGGACTGAACGCATCCCACATACCCCATTTCCCTGTGCTGCTCCAGGGGTAGATGTAGAAGAGGGTGGACTGGGGGAAAGTGTTTTTAATTTCCTTTTATATTTCTCACTGTTCTAGTCCGCCAGTGATAGGTAATAAATTATATTAATCTCTCTATGTTGAATCTGTTTTGCCTGTGATGATAATTGGTAAGTGAGCTCCCCATCCTCATCTCAAACGTCGAGCTATTTTCACCCCTTCTTTTCTTTGAGGAGGGGTTGTGGTGGAACTCAACTGCATAGCAGGGTAAAACCACCACAAGATCCTTCATAGAATCATAAAGGTTGGAAAAGACCTCTGTCCTGGTTTCAGTAAGGACAGAGTTAATTCTCCTCCTAGTAGCTGGTAGGGTGCTATGCTTTGGATTAGGATGAGAAGAGTGCTGATAACATGCCGATGTTTTGGTTGTTGCAGAGCAGTGCTTGTACCAAGCCAAGGACTTTTCAGCTCCTCGCTCTGTCCTGCCAGCGGGCAGGCTGGGGGTGCAGCAAGAGCGGGGAATGGACAGAGCCAGGACAGCTGACCCAAACTGGCCAAAGGAGTATTCCATACCATCTGATGTCATGCTAAACAATATATAGGGGTGGCTAGCCGGGATGGGGGGCCGGCTGCTCGGTATAGACTGGGCATCAGTCAGCAGGTGGTGAGCAATTGCATTGTTTCATACACATTATCCTTATTGTTTCCTATCTAAATAAACTGTCTCTATCTCAACTCACATGCTTCACTTTTCCGTTTCTCTCCCCCATCCCAGAGAGGGAGGGGGGAGGGTGAGCCAACGGCTGTGTGGTGTTTAGCTGCCGGACGGGTTAAACAACAACAACCTCCAAGATCATCTGGTCCAACCATACCCCTACCACCAATATCACCCACTAAACCATGCCCCTAAGCACCACGTCCAAACTTTCCTTAAACACCCCCAGGGATAGTGAGTCCACCAGCTCCCTGGCTAACCCTGGAAAGTGCAAACCCCCTCCCTACCCACCTCACCTCCCCAGGTGCCCTTACACAACAAATGTGAGGCTCTGGAGCTTGAGGGACAGGTAAGTGAAAACTTGGAGGAAGGTCCACCCAGGAGGTTGTCTAGAGCAAGGAAGGTGACTCCATTCCTCAAGACTGCCTCTACCAGGAAAGAAGGGTAATTGTCATAGGTGACTCCCTTCTAAGGGGAACAGAGGGCCCTATATGTCAGCCAGACTCTACTTGTAAGGAAGTCTGCTGCCTTTCTGAGGCCTGTGTCAGAGACGTTACCAGGAAACTTCCTGGCCTGGTTTGCCCCTCCAATTATCATCCATTACTGATAATTCAGGCTGGTAGTGATAAAATCACTGAGAAGCCTGAAGGCTATCAAAAGGGACTTCAGGGGATTGGGGTGGTTAGTGGATGGAGTGGGTGCAGGTAGCGGTTTTGCCCTATCCCTTCAGTGGCAGGAAGGGATAGTGCGAGGACCTGGAAGGCCCATCTAATAAATACATGGCTGAGAGACTGGTGCCATTGCAGGAATTTGGGGGGTTTTGACCATGGGGAGGTTTACTCAGCACCTGGCCTGATGGCTGCAGATGGGTCCCACCTGCCTCAAAGGGGGAACAGATCCTAGCCCAGGAGCTAGCAGGATCTTGAGAGGACTTCAAACTAGGTACAAAGGGGGATAGGGATGAAATGAGGCTTGATATAAATGACCCCTGGGGGAGCAATGTGTCCTGGTTTCAGTTAGGACAGGGTTAATTTTCCTCCTAGTAGCATCCCATTGTGACTGGCCCAGAGGCTCCACGCATCCTTGGCATAGACTACCTCAAGAGAGGGTACTTCAAGGATCCAAAAGGGTACCGGTGGGCTTTTGGCATAGCTGCCTTAGAGACAGAGGGCACTAAACAGCTGTCCACCTTGCCTGGTCTCTCAGAGGATCCTTCTGTGGTGGGGTTACTGAGGGTCGAAGAACAGCAAGTGCCAATCGCTACCACAACTGTGCACCGGCGACAATATTGCACCAATCGAGACTCCCTGATTCCCATCCAGAAGTTAATTCGTCAGCTGGAGAGCCAAGGAGTGATCAGCAAGACTCATTCACCTTTTAGTAGTCCCATAAGGCCAGTGCAAAAGTCTAATGGTGAGTGGAGACTAACAATGGACTATCGTGGCCTGAATGAAGTGACGCCACCACTGAGCGCTGCATTGTCGGACATGCTAGAACTCCAGTATGAACTGGAATCAAAGGCAGCCAAGTGGTATGCCACAATTGATATCGCTAATGCATTTTTCTCCATCCCTCTAGCAGCAGCATGCAGGCCGCAGTTTGCTTTCACTTGGAGGGGTGTCCAATACACCTGGAATCGACTGCCCCAGGGGTGGAAACACAGCCCTACCATTTGCCATGGACTGATCCAGTCTGCGCTGGAGCAGGGGGAAGCTCCTGAACACCTGCAGTACATCGATGACATCATTGTGTGGGGTGACACAGCAGAGGAAGTTTTTGAGAAAGGGAAGAAAATAGTCCACATCCTTCTGAAGGCCGGTTTTGCCATAAAACAAAACAAAGTGAAAGGACCTGCACGAGAGATCCAGTTTTTAGGAATAAAATGGCAGGATGGAGGTCGTCAAATCCCAATGGATGTGATCAACAAAATAACAGCTATGTCTCCACCAACTAGCAAAAAGGAAACAAACTTTCCTAGGTGTCGTGGGGTTTTGGAGAATGCACATTCCCAACTACAGTCTGATTGTAAACCCGCTCTACCAAGTAACCCGTAAGAAGAATGATTTTGAATGGAGCCCTGAGCAACGAAAAGCCTTTGAACAAATTAAGCAGGAAATAGTTCATGCAGTAGCCCTTGGGCCAGTCCGAACAGGACCAGATGTAATGAATGTGCTCTACACCGCAGCCGGGGAGAATGGCCCCACCTGGAGCCTCTGGCAGAAGGAACCGGGGGAAACTCGAGGTCGACCCCTAGGGTTTTGGAGTCGGGGATACAGAGGATCTGAGGCCCGCTACACTCCAACCGAAAAGGAAATATTGGCAGCATATGAAGGAGTTCGATCTGCTTCAGAAGTGATCGGTACTGAAGCACAGCTCCTCCTGGCACCCCGACTGCCGGTACTGGGCTGGATGTTCAAAGGAAGGGTCCCCTCTACACATCATGCAACTGATGCTACATGGAGCAAGTGGGTAGCACTGATTACTCAGCGGGCTCAAATAGGAAACCCCAGTCTCCCAGGAATCTTGGAAGTGATTATGGACTGGCCAGAAGGCAAATACTTTGGGATATCACCAGAGGAGGAAGTGGTCCGTGCTGAAGAAGCCCCACTGTATAACAAGCTACCAGAAAATGAGAAGAAATATGCTCTGTTCACTGATGGGTCCTGTCGTATTGTGGGAAAGCATCAGAGATGGAAGGCTGCTGTATGGAGTCCTACACGACCAGTTGCAGAAGCTACTGAGGGAGAAGGTGAATCGAGTCAGTTTGCAGAAGTGAAAGCCATCCTGAACAGGGAACTTCTGCTGAGCATCTGGGAAAAGAAGACTTTATATCCATTGGAAGAAGGGACAGGCAACTCAGGGAGAGTACAAGGAAGTTACCAGCATATTCACAGAAAAAAAAGTCAGAAAAGTTAAGGCCCAGCATGAGCTACTCTATTTCCCTGGAAAACTAGCTAATACCATTATATGTCTGCTTTCCTAAACTTCTCAGAAACTTGGGTCTGTATTGGGTTTACACGGCAAGGTTTTGGTAGCAGGGGGTTGCAGATGTGCCCTCTGGGAGAAAAATTCAAAAGCTGCCCCATATTAGATAAGGGTCAGTTTCAGCTGGCTCCAAAGGCACTCGCCACTGCCCAGAGCTGAACCAATAAGCGATCTTGGTTGCGCCTGAGTGAAACCATATTTAAGAAAGGGAGGGAAAAAAAAAAAAAAAGGAAAAAATAAAAACAAAAAACACACACTGCTCAACAGCAGGTGGGAGAGCAAGGAGTGAGAAACAGCCCTGCAGACACCAAGGTCAGGGAAGAAGGAGGGGGAGGAAATGCTCCAGGCACCAGAGCTGAAGTTCCCCTGCGGCCTGTGGAGAGGACCATGGTGGAGCAGGTTGTCCCCCTGTAGCCTATGGGCACCACATCAGAGCAGATTTCCACACTGCAGCCTGTGGAGGAACCCATGGAGGAGCAGGTCAGTCTGATCTGAAGGAGGCTACAGCCTATGGAGAACCCCTGCTGGATTATACTCCAGGCTGGACCTGTAGTCTGTGGAGAAGAAGGCATATGGGACCAGGTGACCTGGCAGGAGCTGCTGCATGTGGGGGACCCATGTTGGAGCAGTTTGCTCTTGATAGATGGACCTATATTTGGAGCAGTTCTTGAAGAGCTGCTGCCTGTGAGAAGCCCACACAGGATCAGTTCAGGAAAGACTGTGTCCTGTGGGAAGGATCCCATGTTGGAACAGGGGAAGAGAGTGACTTTGAACAAAGCATTACAGACTGACCCCAACCCCAATTCTCCCGCACCACTCAGAAAAAGGAATTACAGGAGGGTGGATGAAAGGAAGTTTGTTTTTTTTTTTTTTTAATGTTTCTCACTGCTCTAGCTTGTTAGTAATAAGTAACAAATTTTATTCTTCTCCCTATGCTGAGTCTGTTTTGCCCGTGAAAATAATTGTTGAGTGATCTCTTTGTCCTTATTGCAACCCTTGAGCCTTTTTCATCATGTTTTCTCTCCCTTTCCTTTTTTTTTGGGGGGGGGGAGCGAGAGAGCAGTTGTGGTAGAGCTCAGCTGCACAACTGAGTAAAACCACCACAGGATCACAAAACTGATGTGAATTAGCTTCCACCTGTCACAAGGCTGCAGTGTGACAGGCCAAGCTAGAGGCTTACACACAAAGCCTTGTCAGCAGGGGCCTCTGAAATCAGCTTCTATTTATACCTCTGAAGGCTGCCAACACCAACAACTCACAGAACTGAAGCATCTGAGCATACGCCCACTGTAATAGAGAAAATAATAGAATTAAATTAACATGACTACAGCTTCCTTTCTAGAGGAAAAACAAGTGCAGATGTTTACATTCAATCAAGAAAATGCATCATCATGATATAGTCATGTCAGACAGCCATTTTCATCTCGATTTCACAGCAAGGTGAGAGAACTGGTTGTGATCAGAAGCCTAAGATTATCATCGTCTCATGGGCTCACAAATACACACACACACAACTTCTGATTGGGTGGTTACAACCAAACCCCTTTGGGGAAAAAAAATAAATAAATAAAATAATAAAAAAAATAAATTTCTCTTCTACCCCCAAAGGGAAGAAATGTTAAGCCTTAAGGATGCTCCTATTTAACCCTGAATTCCCAACATAAAAAGGAGCTATTTGTTCTCTTTTATTCATTATGTTAACTCAAACAGTAGCTTATAGCACTGGCCTTCATAGTTGCTAGCAAATTTACCCAGTGAAACTAAAATGGGAACACAAATACCTTATCATTAAGGTTAATGAGGTCTCGTAACTAAGAAATCTTTTTAGTTCCAAGTTAGAACTAAGCTGATAGTCAGTTTTAATAACAGCAGATATTAAGACTATTTGAATGATCAACTAAGCTCTTTTCTGTACACCAAGGCCACTTCCTGTAATCTACACTTGAATCCTAACACATTTCATCAAACACACAATGAATGCACTCAAAGTTACCCTAACACTTAATTTAAAATAATAAAGGAAATAGAAATCCAAGCTAACTTTAAATCAATAAAAACACATTGGAATTGAATCAACGATCAGGCTGAATTAGCTAATTAATCTAAATACTTATTTATCTGAACACCCTCTGCCAGAACCCCCTCCCCCCTAAAAAAGAAAAAACACACACACACACAGAACAGCACGGATGTTTCTAGCATACATGCTCTAGGTGAGACAATAAGATGAAGTAAATGCAGAGAAAATAAATCAAAAACGAACATTTCCCAATGATTAATAAATCCAGCTCAGAGTCAGACAAAAGGGAAGACACTATCAAGTGTTCAACGCGTGATACTTTTCAATTGTTTCCCCCTTCTACCCCAAGGACACCGGAACACCAAAGACACAGAGATGGCTGGGTTAAGTTAAAAAATGAAAATGCAGGCAGGATGCCAAGTTGGAGCTGTAGAGACCCATGCACTCCCGGCCGGGCCCGGATCTCACACCAACCTCCGAATCACGATCGATACATCAACCGCCGCGAAGCCCCACACAACCCCCCTCATTCCCAGTGAGGGCTACAGAAGCCTCATCGTAGCGTTTCCTTTGTCTGCCCTGTTGAGTGGAGAGGACCACCTGCCCAGCCCGCGGCCTTCCTCCACAGCAACCGCCACTCCAGGAACCGAGAGGGAGGAGGCCACACCACGGTAAATGAGACTCCCTACCACCTCTCGTCTTGCGGAAAGCAGCAGAAACGCTGCAGGAAAGCTTAAAGTATCCCCAACATCACTCCTCTACGCACACTGCCACCGCCCTAACAGCTCTTAAGAACCAAGCCCATTATTTCCCCCCCCCTTCCTCAGTGCTCGCATACCTGCTACGGGGGGCAGGGGAACAAGGAGGGGGAGGGGGGGGGGCGGAGCGAGAAGCCCCACAGCGGATGTTGTAGGCGCTGCAGATGGCTCCGGACCGTTCCTGGAAGAGTGATGGACGAAGTGTGGAGCTAGCAGCGCCCACCGCCACCCCTTTCCGCAGTAGGGATACGTAAGGAGAGCTGTGATGCACAAGAGTTAGACGGAAAGAAGAAAGGCAGGCGAAACAAAGAGAGAATTAGGGAGGAGAAAAAAAGCCGAACCGCCTGGTTCCGCCTCCTCCTAGCCGCTGCTAAGGCCTGTACGCCCACGCACGGAAACAACTGGGGAGAGGTAGGGCGCATGCGAAGTGGCTCATGGTACTATCACAACCGCCTGCAGTCATCAAATCCCATCCCTCGGGGACTATACAGTAATGGACAGGGATTTTGTGCATAGTCAGAGAGTACAGTCTGCTCTTCCAAGGGGCGAAAAGCAGGAGGCACGTGTGCCTTCAACAGCTCAACCCTATCATAAGAATAGGGTATTGGGTAGGGCTATATATGCAGTGATATAAAGGGAATAAAGTTTAATCTCACCCCTTGTCATAATAACAGACACATCTGCCCCCAAATAACGATTCTGTTTAAATTTGCACATGTAGTAACTTCTTAAAAATTCTTACACTTCTCTGTTTGTTTAGCAATTTTGGGGATTCATTGGCTGATGTTTACTTACAATTCCATACCTAAAATTTTAAGGTACTATTTGGCTACCTATATAGCCCTACCCAATACCCCTTTTTAAATAGGCTAATTTAACAAATTACTTGCAGTGATAAACCAGTCTAAAACTGGGGTAATCCTGTGCTTGGTGATTTTGTGGATTTTTTTTTTTTTCTTGTGAGATTACAGTGTAAAGAAATTATGTTTTCTGCGACTTCTGTTGATTTTAATACTTAACTTCTGAGTATTTACTATAGAGAGTCATTTGCTTTTAGTAAAGATATTAGCTTGAGACATGTTTTCTGGACAGCTGAAGTAGGAAAAGATTTGTGGTATATGCTAAAGCCCACATACCACAAATTTGTTGTATGGTTTGCCTGAAGGTTTGCTGACTTTTTTAGACTCATCTTTTAACTCAGTGCTTACATTTTGAGGGCTTGCTATTATTTATTGGCTGTGACCACCTATAACGATAGGATGAACTTGAAATCCAAACTTTGATTTGTATTTGCAAACTTGTATGTCACTGAGCCTAATAATTAAGCATTTCTATACTTTTGCATGTCTGAAGTTCAGATCAGACTTCAATGATGGCATAGATACAATAGACTGTCTACCATAGACATAAATCTTCCAGGATGTTGATTACTGTAATAAATTGTGAATATTTGTTCATTGTATAAAGTAAGGGAATATTGCTGAAGGGTGAAGTTTCATAATAACAAAGGTTGAGACATGCGGTTAAGCAAACTGACTGTGATATCACAGGGTCAAGTAAAATTCCTGATTTGTACAGAGACCTTGTGATCTCATGCTGAAACAAATTCACCGCAGAATAATACCCGAACCTATCAGAATACCCGGAACTACGAGACTATATAACTGGGACTCTGAAACAAGCAAGTAAATAGTTAAATGTAAAAGAATGCTTAGTTAACTAGACAATAGAATGAACTGTTGTTTGCATACTGAGATTGGAATAGAATATATACTCAAGGTTATCTGTTGGCTGGGGAGGAGGTTGTCTGAATCTGTAGGATGTGCTGTTGGAGGCCAGGAGGCAAAGGATGTGTGGAGACTGGTTTGACGTGCGGAAACAGACTCCACAATCTGATAGATTGTAAAGTAGGTATGTTTATTCAGCGCTGGGCACACAGGGGATCGCTCCTCCTATTGTGTGCACCTGTTACAGCGCCGCTATCTCAATCTTATAGAGTAAATGATTACATATTCATAGTATTTCGCAATACGCCTATACATATGCATTACCTATCCCCGCTTCGTATTTAAATTAGCATTTCCATAATCTCCTCCCAGCTGAGTCTGCGCAGTGTCTTCTGGTGGTGGTCGTTGGGGTCTTTGGGGATGAAGTCATGCTCCTCTTCCTCCTGTCCGATTGTAACCTCGGAACTTCGCGCAAGCTCAGTTGTTTGCTGGCCCTTATCCAAACCGCAGACCTAGTTCTAGCTGGTTTTGTGTTGATAAGACCCAAAACCGTACATCCCAGCACCTCCTGTTATACATAGTATCTGCAAGGCAAGGACTCCTTATCTCAACTATTTCTTATTTATTACACTGTTCATTATTAACCCATCGCCCTTTCTTGTGTTCTGCATCAATTCCCCCCTTTTCTCTAGAATTAGTAAATTCCTTTACTATTTCGTCTTAGCTCAAAGTATTTATCAGTTTCCAATTTCCTCCGTAACTGATTCTTTTTCCATTCACTATAAGAGTCTTCGGTTCCCTTAAAACACCACAGGCTACAGCGAACTGAAACACATATTATTAACAGCAGCGGAATGGTGATCAAAACTATCGCAATCAACTGCCTCAGCCAAGCCAAGTTAGGGAGCCACGAGGTTAATTTGTCCCATACCTCGGAAAACCCCCAGGATGTATCATCCTTACTTATTTCGTGCAGTCCAAGAGGTATTTTCCCACAAATCAGACAGTGGTACATCCTTTGGTAAAGGAATCCCTATCAAGGACATCCCTTTGTTTCCATTTTCCGGCATATGGGTACATATCCAACAATCAGTTTTGTTTAAGGCTTGGGTAATATTCTGGATTCCTTGAATATACCAGTTCTCTCGCCAAGTTACAGCACTTGTCACCTGCAAAAGTAAAAGGATTGCTATATCTAGCCATTTCCACATCTTATCTTGTAAGCTTAAGCTTTAATGGTCCTTGGATTTCAGATGTCCAAGGCTTTTGTGGAGCTTTCTTCACTCGTGTGTGATGAATCCAAGCATTCTGTTCTTTGATTTTGACTGCTGTAAAAGAAGTGAGGAGTACTTGGTATGGTCCCTCCCACTGTGGTTCCAGATTCTTGTCTGTAAAAGATTTTACATACACATAATCTCCAGGTTGTATACCATGAATAGGTCCATCCAGACCTCTCCCTCGGGTACTAACTACTTGTTTTCTGATTTTATTGAGTTGTTTCCCCAATGCCACCATGTAGGAGCTTATTACTTCATCCCCGATTTGTGTAGATATTCCTTTCTGTACCCCGTAGGGTTGTCCATATAAAATTTCAAAGGGGCTTAGCCCTTCCTTCGCCCTTGGCCTTGTCCGTATACGCAAAAGGGCCAAGGGGAGGGATTGAGGCCATGTCAAATTTGCTTCTTGCCCCAGCTTTACAATTTGCTGTTTAATTAGGTGGTTCATCTTTTCCACTTGACCGCTCGACTGGGGGCGGTACGGGGTATGAAGCTGCCAATCTATACCTAAATGGCGGCTAATTTGCTGTACTATTTTTGAAATAAAATGCGGTCCTCTATCTGAGGATATAGTCGCAGGGACCCCAAACCGTGGTATTATTTCTTGTACCAATACTTTGGTTACCTCCCGAGCTTTAGCTGTCCTGGTAGGAAATGCTTCTGGCCAACCTGAAAAAGTATCAGTTAGTACCAATAAATATCGATACCCCCCTTTTCTTGGTAATTCCGTAAAATCTACCTGCCATTGTTGCCCAGGCCCATTGCCCTTCCCAATTTGGCCCATTTCTAGTTTGGGGGTGTTCTTGGGATTAGTCCGGAGGCAAATATCACATTGTCGGGTTACCTGTCTTACCGTAGTGTACATGTTCCTGGCTACGATCTCTTTTATCAAATGACTATACAAAGCTTCTGCTCCCCAATGTCTCTTCCTATGTTCCTCCCGTACTAAATGCCATAGTAAATGAGAGGGGATGACTATCTTCCCCTGTGGGGTATAAGCCCACCCTTCTTCATTATATGTCCCTTCTAGATCTGCAATAAGCTTCTGATCCTCCCTAGTATATTCTGGTTTATTTTCCAGGGAAATTTGCCTATCGGGAATGAGTGCGAGTGCTCCTTCCGTCTTTATCTCTATTTTGGCAACCCGTTTTGCCTCTCTATCCGCCAGCTCATTTCCTTTTTCCAATTCAGAGTTCGCCTTTTGGTGTGCTTTAATGTGCATAATTGCCACCTTCTCAGGAAGTTGGACAACCTCCAATAATTTTAAAATTTCCTCCGCATGTTTAATGTTTCTTCCCTGGGAATTTAATAGTCCCCTTTCTTTCCAGATTGCTCCATGTGCATGCACAACTCCAAAAGCGTATTTAGAGTCCGTGTATATATTTACGGTTTTACCCTGGGCTAATTCCAAGGCCCGAGTTAAAGCGATTATTTCCGCCTTTTGTGCAGAAGTATTTGCAGGCAAAGGTCCTGATTCTATTACCTCTCGGCTGGTGGTAATAGCATACCCCGCGTGTCGATTACCGTTCAGGACATAGCTGCTTCCGTCGGTGAACCAGTTTTCTCCATCCTTCATGGGGCTTTCCTTTAGGTCAGGGCGGCTTGAGTATACTGCTTCAATCGTTTCCAAGCAATCATGTTGTACTGACTCTCCCGTGTTGCCGCTAAGGAAGGAAGCTGGATTAACAATATTAGTGACTATTATTTGTACATCATCCTGCTCTACCAATGCGGCTTGGTACTTCAGAAATCTCTGGGGAGAGAGCCAATGCCCTCCCTTTGCTTCCAAGACTGCCGATACCGCATGGGATACATAGGCAGTCATTTTCTGGCCCAGAGTGAACTTCCGAGCTTCCTGTATATTCAGTATCAAGGCGGCAACGGCTCGCAAACATCCAGGCCACCCTTTTGCAGTCGCATCTAATTGTTTCGAGAGGTAAGCGACAGCTCGCCGGTATGGGCCTAAGTCTTGTGCCAATATTCCCAGGGCGATGCCCTGCTTCTCATGGGAAAAGAGAAGAAATGGTTTACTCACATCTGGGAGTCCTAGAGCCGGGGCCGACATCAAAGCCTTCTTCAATAGGTCAAAGGCTCGTTCAGCCTCTTTACTCTATTCAAGATGTGTCTGTACGGTGGTTGTCAGCGCATACAGGGGCTTAACAAGCAGTCCATAATTATAAATCCATAGCCTGCACCACCCCGTCATTCCCAAGAAAGTCCTTAGTTCCTTTACTGTCTAGGGTTTCGGGGTTTGGCATATGGCCTCCTTGCGGGACTGCCCCAAAGTCCTTTGCCCCGCAGTGATCTCATAGCCCAGATAGTTCACTTTGCGCTGTACTACTTGGGCTTTTTTCTTGGAGACCCGATACCCCTGTAGTCCCAAGAAATTTAGCAAGCTCACCGTCCACGTCGCACAGTCTTTCTCTGTTTCAGTAGCAATCAGGATGTTGTCAACATACTGCAGTAATTTTCCTTTTTCGGATGGGGTTTCCCAAGATTCCAAGTCCTTTGCAAGCTGGTTGCCAAAAATAGTAGGGCTATTCTTGAATCCTTGTGGCAGCACCGTCCAGGTGAGCTGGGTCCTTCAACCGCTTTTAGGATTTTCCCATTCAAATGCAAACAATTTTTGGCTGGCTTTATGGAGAGGAAGGCAAAAGAAGGCGTCCTTCAAATCCAAGACAGTAAACCAAATCAGTTCAGGTGTTAATACAGTTAACAGGGTATATGGGTTTGCTACCACTGGGTGGAGATCTTCAACTATTTTGTTCACTGCCCGTAGATCTTGAACCACCCTATACGACCCATCAGGTTTTCGAACGGGCAGTATAGGGGTATTAAACTCAGATTCACATTCCTCTAGCAACCCTAGTTGTAGAAATTTTTCTATCACTGGCCGGATCCGTTCCCTGTCTTCCCTTTTTAAAGGATACTGCTTAATTCTTACCGGGCGTTGGCCTTCCTTGATCTTAACCTCAACCGGCAGGGCGTTCTTCGCCTTCCCGGATACATCGGTAGCCCAAACACCTGGATATACTTGATTTAGAATTTCTTCGCTAACTTCTCCTTCTGTCGAAAAACTGGTCAGAGTTAAACTCAATACTTGAATATATTGCTGATCTTTTACCTCCAGAGTAACCTCCCCTTTTTCAAAAGTGATTTTCACCTCCAGTTGTTCCAACAGATCTCTTCCCAAAAGAGCTTTTGGGGAGTTAGGCATATAAAGAAATTTATGTATTCCCCATTGTTTTCCCAATTTATACTCTAAGGGTTTAAAAAAAATATGCCTTTTCAGATTGTCCAGTCGCTCCCTTTACCATTACATAATCGTCCCCTAGTGGTATTAGAGCTTGATTTAAAACAGAGTATGTTGCCCCTGTGTCTACCAGAAATTCTACCTCTTGTTCCTTCCCCAGCATAAGCCTAACCAGCGGATCCACCAGGGTAGATCCCCCAGATCCCCGTCAATCCTCTATTACTTCCTCTATTTTCACCGTCTTCAAAGCCTTCCCATTTCCTCTCCTGTTCTTTGGACATTCTCTTTTTCAATGTCCGAACCCCTTACACAACGCACACTGATCTCGTCCCAGTCGCGATGCCCCTCGTCGCCCATGATCCTGAGTCAGGGCAGCTACCAACTTTCTTTGTCCCTGGCGACTTTCCTCTTCCCTATTGCTAAACACTTGCCAAGCCTCCTCTAATAATGTCTCCAGATCTCTACTTTCCTTGGGTCGTAATTTTTGAAGTTTTCGTCTTATGTCTCCAGCAGATTGACCCAGGAATAAGTTTACCAGTTGTTGTATTCCCACCTCAGATCCCGGATCTAATGGTGTGTTCCGTCCTCACCAACATCGTACTACCTTCCGATAGTCATTCTTTGTCGAGTATGTGCAGATACCGGGCTATCGGGGGGGCCTATTGTTTCTTCCGAGTCGGCATCCCAATCCCGTGTACGGGGGGGGGAGGTTTAAACAGATCATTATCATCTTGTTCTGAGGCTTGGTGCACCTTATCTACTTTTGTACATCTTTGTCCAATACTACATGACGAACAACATCTCTTTAACCTACCCCTATTTTCCTTACTCTCCCGTTCAAGTGCAAGCACCATAGGGTCTTGTGGGGGTATTAGCCCACAATCCCTCTGCCATTCTGGATGATTTCGCAAAGAAGAAAAAAAACATATCTGCATACGACACTTCATCCCATTTCCCTTCCCTTCTCAAAAACAACATAAGCTGTAACAAAGTGTTATAATCCAATGTTCCATTAAGCGGCCATTTGGCACCATCGTCTAACTTATACAACGGCCACCACTGATTACAATATTTCATAAGGGTTCTTTTACTTTCCGTACCTCCGCTCCCGACGATATCCCGCCAATGGGCGAGTATACAGGCGAGAGGGCTCTTTTTAGTATCCCTCCTTGAGTGTTACCCATCCTGTTTATAACAGCGTTTGTTTAGCTAACTCTCAGGCTTTCGTACTTGACACGATTTATGACACAGAAGTCACTCACAGCCTCGCAGCACAAAAGCAGCTCATAGCTTCACAGCACAGAGATCACTCACAGTCTCGCAGCACAGAAATTACTCACAACTTCACGCGCACTTAACACTTACAACACTTCTGCCATAAAGCACAATAAAACAAGTAGAGATTTTAAGTTACCCTTACCCGTGGCCACCCCGTTTGGCCAACAGGTTCCTAACTGGAGCCCTAAAACCCAAACAGTCCCAGACTGTTAAACCTAACGACCGCTCTATCGGTCGGTGGCAAAATTGCCGCCTCGGGCTCACCCAACCTGCGAATTCGCGTCCTTACCTATCCCGGGACTATGCTGCACGCCAGACGTCTCTGCGCGATTTACCAGCTGCCCGTTCCGCGGAAATCCGAAAACATACCATTTAATCCGCTCCTTCAGGAGGTCTTTGTCTGTTCCCGTGGTGAGCGACTGGTGACGGAGGCTCCTCCGAGGAAAGAACACCCGGGGCGCGCCTAGGAGAGTCCGCCGTCCAGTCGGTCCCACAGCCGAGCAGATCACCTCCTGCCTGGCTCGCCAAAACTGACGTGCGGAAACAGACTCCACAATCTGATAGATTGTAAAGTAGGT
>JAACYP010024207.1:0-10917 GCA_011076525.1 Nettapus auritus
AAGGTGAGCAGCAAGGGCTCCTGGCTGTGGGGTTTGCAGGAGGGATTTGGGGGCACTGAGAAGCCCTGGGGCGTTCCTTGGCTAGCAGCATTCCCTGTGTTGAAGGCAGGAAGGATGAGGCTTACTGTGGTTTGCACTTCTGTTCAGTGCCAGATGTATGAAAGCAACACCAAAGTGCATAAGCCTCATGACCCCTCCTCAGCACATGCACAGCCCAGAACCATTCCATTCCTCTCCAGGCAGCAGCACGTTGACAGCCCACAGATGGAAACCACTGACTCTGGAGAAGTGCAGTGTGAGTACTACCTCCTCCCACGGGGGAAGCCACACACCCCTCTGACCATGGGCATCCCCTGCGCCTGTACATGCAATCCCACCACTTCATTTCCCACTGGGAAAAATACAAAATCCCTGCCTGTTCATCAAGGCCAAGTTTCTCTCCAGCACCTCACATCCTGCTTCTTCCTTGCATGCAGTGCACGTGCAGCTGCCTGCACAAGGGGCATGGCAGCTTCCCAGTGCTTACAGGGACAAAGACCATTTACATGGGGGTGTTCCTTTCCCACCCGCTGCAGCCTCAAGTTACATTTCCCCCAGTCTAGACTCTGCTTTTTTTCTCCTTATATTTTCCAACACAGGGATTTTTTTATTTTTTATTTTTTATTTTTTTACAAGAGCAGCCCAAAGCAAAGCACAGCAATGAAATATGTGGCTCTGTTTCCTTGCACTGCTGGGGAAAATATAGCTTGCTCTGAAACCACAGACAGCAGCCAAGGGAGGATGTTGTGCTTGGGTGACAGGCTATAGACATATCCCCACCCTACGTGCACCTCGCTCGACTTGCAGCACGACCTTGTTTTCCCACGCCTGCACAGCACATCTCGCAAGGTGTGCTGGCTGTGCAAAGAGAGGAGATGCCACAGAATGGTGGAAATGCACCAAAACCTCAGCACTCCCCTCCACCACTGCTTAATACATGTCCCACATCAGGGTGATGGGAGGGGAAATGTGGCCAGGCATTGAGTGCTGACCCCAGGCAGCTGATGCTCAAGGTCCAGGTGAGTTTCAGCCCTCCACTGATGGGCAACAAGAGCTCATGGTGTGTTTTTTCTCCCCCCCAGACTCCACCGTTGCCCTCGTTTGACGGAACAGGGTGAGTCGTGGCACAGCTGTGCACAGCTCCTTTCTGCACTCCTGCAGCCTGGTGCCTGCTCGTTGTGCAGGGCTCACACTCAGCAGCTGAAGTAACTGGGCTTTCTTTTCCCTCTAAAGCCTCCTCCTGGGCAGCAGATGAGCAGCACCATGACGTATGCCATGGTGACCCGCACCCAGACCCGATAGCACTGCCACAGGGCAAGGGCACAGGAGCCTTGCCCACAGCTGCCTTTGTTCTCTTTGGGCTTCCTTGGTGTTTTCTGTCACAGGGAAGGGCTGTGTGTGTCTAGCCAGAGGATGTAGGACTCACACTTCTATGTACAATACCTTAAGACCTCTGAAATATCTCAGGTATAGCAAATAATAGTGTGAGTGTTTTGATGTTTCTGGTAAAGATTCCTGTTTTGATTAAATGAAGTGTAAACATCTCTGAAATTGTTCTGTGGTTTAATGCAGCAGCCAGCTAAGCAACACACAGCTGTTCACTTGCTCCCACCTTCAACCCTGTCTCCCCCAAGCCAGTGAGATGGGGGAAACACATGCACAAAAAAGAAAAAAAAAATATATATATATAAAAAAATCATGGTTTGAGATAAAGACAGTTTAATAGGACAGAAAATGAATAGAAAATAAACATCATGAGCATAATAATAGAAGGAATAAATAAAGCAATGCACAAAGCTCCTTGTGCACCCCCAGCCTGCCCACTGGCAGGGCACTGTGAGAAGATGAAAAGTCCTTGGCTCAGTATAAGTACTGCTCTGCAACAGCTAGAACATCGATGTGTTATCATATTCTCACCTTAGACCCAAAACACAGAAACATCCCAGAGGCTAGGAAGAAAATTAACTCTATCCCAGCCAAATGCAGGACAGGTGCACATTAGGGCCTGATGATGGAGGCACATCTTAAATAGAAACTCATGGTCCATTTGGTTGCTGTGTCTCAATATTTTTATGTCTAACCACATTCCTTAAAATCTCATTTATTTTTAATATAATTGATTTAAAATCTACATCTCTCCAGAAGTTTTTAGTAACATTCTGGAGAAGAGGTTTCACTTCCTGTTCCATTATCTGCTCTGCATTTTCTTTCTGCAATTCTTGAACATATTTCCATGTTTTTTCTTCTAAAATGTTCTCCAGCACCTCTTTCCTACATTCTTCTTCATCTTTACGGCAGTACCAGAAGGGATATGTGTGGAACAGGCAATAAACAATGACGATAATTGTAAGAATGAAGAGTCCTAAAACCTGGAAGAGAAAATATTAAAAGTGATGTTGCTGCTGGACTTCATGTTCCTAAAAATGTTTTGCAGCTGACTAAGAGGGTACTTTCCCCTCTTAAAAACCTTGCTTTATTCAGACACCCAGTTCTTATAAAATACATTCCTCTCTCCTGCCACAAATAGATGACAACCGATAGTAAGAAATACAAGCAACGAGATACCTGGTGACTGATGACCATAAACACCAGTCTCTCTCTCTGCAATAACATGTTGGTTATATTTGGTATTTTCATAGGATTTCATTCAATAACCAAATGCAAAACAAATGCATATATTTGCAGAATAAACATGGAGCAAGGTGTTTGAATCACGTTTTAGCCTCAGAAAGAACATCCTAATTATGAACTCATGCAGATACACAGAAATTAAAAACGGCAGTGGTAAAAACAATGAAAAAGGAAAAAGAATTCAAATGCAGTAAACGTATCAGTTAATGATCATAATTGCAACTTCACAATATGTTTGCCAAATAACGTGGTTTCCAGAATGATATACACTCGAGATTTTTTGCACACACAAAAATAGGTGCAAATAAAAGACCTAAAGTGGCAGATTCCTAGGGCTCTTACCTGAGAAACTGAATAGACTTCAATGGTTGATTCTGCTGCTCTGGTTTGGTTTGCATTTTGGTTGCTGTCCACTTTGCTTCTTGAAACCGCACATTCAATGTACCTGCCGTCCCACAGCAGGATCACACACCAGATCAGAGGAGGAAGAATTGCCTTGCAAATCATCTCATCCTTCTGTCGGTATGAACATTTCCAAAAGCTGCGAAGCCAGAGAATGCAGTTGGGCTGGGACGTCAAGCTCAGGGCAAATATAATTAAAGCTGGACACACAAAATAGGTAAAAATGTACAGCTTCTTTAATGCTGTCTGTTGAGGGCATTTAAATTCGGTCTCCATTATATCTTCAACTATGACCATAATTATGGCACTAAGTGGTAGAGATATCACGTTAGAATTATTTTTCCAACAATTCATAAATTTCTTTCTGGCTGGCATTTTGTTCAGCGGTCAATACTTCCCCAGCTTAGGAGAACTAAGGAAGTCTATGCCTCCACCTCACCCAGTTTTTCTTCTTACACACTTCTTGTAGCCGTTTCTATAAATGATTAAGCAGCAGACCAGAAGTGAAAATGAAACCACACTCCACATCCACAAATGATTTAACTTTGTAGGTTTTGAAACCTGTGCTTTTTGCTTGCCAGTTTGTCAATGGCTGATTTATGTAAACCAATGCCAGAAGCTGGGGTATTGAGGAAAGAGGCAAAAGGACCTTGGGAGTGGCAGCGTAAGCTCGTTGCACATATGCATTAGGTCCCTGGTAAAAGAACTACAGTCTGAGTTCACACCTGTGACACTGTGACTTCAGCTGGGTCACTCAGAATCCAATGGTGAGAAACAGGGAACATGTAAAGCACCACACAAGGCCAGGGCCAGGAGGCAGCAGGTGTTAATAGCCAAATGTGAGCCCCAAACGAGTCCAGGAACCAAGAAAACCCAAGTCACTGCCAAAGAGGCTGAGAAGGCCAGGCGTTTACTGTTAATCCACCAGGTCTGGATTGGGAGGCAAGCCAGCGAGTTTTGTGGACAGGTAGCCCTTGAAGTTTCACACCATGACAAACACTGCATGCAAATCCCCCAGGCGACTGGGGCCGTGCTGATCTCAAAGACCTGGAAAAATGCCTGGGGCTTCAACCCTCTTCAACACAGAGTTTGCAGAGACCTGCAGACTTCTCAGGTGTCAGCACAAGGATAGTTGCCACTCCAGAAGAGCCCATGCCTCCAGCAGCAGTTGTGGCCCACCTGGAAGCCCACTGAGAATGTCCCAGATAAGCTCAGAAATCTCCAGTGTTGCAAAACATCAGCATTACGGAAAAGAAATCAAAGTTAAACTATTTGATGGGAATTGAACGTGGGGGATTTGGGTGGTTAGCCCAGACTGGAGAGCAGGATTCTTTCATCCAGATCAAGATGCCTTGTAGATAAATTAGGCAAGTCTGCTGCAACATTAATGTAGTTTTCAAAAGTCACAGTAACAATTGCTAATCGTGAATATTCCATACCTCTGAATTCAGATTAAAGAGGAGTGGCTATTTTGCCTTGAGATAAAAGCTATACAACATGGCAATACTAGAGAAAGTGCTCTAAAGCCTCTGTATGAGATTGTTATCAGAAGGGAGTTCTCTGTAGTAGCAGAAGGTACAAAAAGCCAAGGCCATTTCTTATGAAAGCTTCCACAATTGCTTTCAGTTTTTGACTACAGTTCTTTTGAATGCAGGCCATCTGTGACACAGTTTACACCACTGCTTTTGCTCTCTGTTTATCCATGCCATGCAATAGCTGAGCAGGCTTCAAGCTGTTTCACATCCAAAGACTGGGCACAGTCTACAGCAAATTTGTCTTTGTTCTTCCATTTTAAGCTCCACAGATTGCCCCTGCAGACATGGGCTCACAGTCATATGCATGATATGCAGCTCCAGGCTCTGTAAGGTCTGCTGCAAAGCTGTCTCCACTCCTGCATGCTAAATCACCCAGCAAGGTAACACAACAGAACCTACTCTCCTTCTCGACATCCAGCTTCCTATCTTCATCTTGGAGTCCTCATGGGCAGCTGGGGGACACAGAGAAGTGGAAAAAGCCATGCTCATTATATCTGGCCAGGCACTTTTTAGCACCTTTCATCCAAAAGCAAAACAACAGCAACAGTTAAGAACAGGAAAAGAGCAAGGGGAAACCAATTCCACAGATTAAAATCCCCAAGGTATATGAGTCTTAGAAGAACTATTATGTGAAAGACTTTAGCAAGCATCCCAGGGGGTACAGGCATATGGCAGGGATGTCTCCATGCACAACAAATCCAGCTGAGGCATCCCTCACCAACACAGAGGATAGTATAGCTGGCCACAAGACATCCATGGGGAATGTCCACAGTGGTTTGGTGGCTGAGATGTACTAACTTGGGAACTGATATTCAAAATCCTCATAGGTGGCACTCAAAATCCCTTCCTAAGCTGGGTGGAAAGATTTTGCCCGTCTTCCGCATCCAATCCAGAGCAAAGCAAACTAAGGTCATAACCATGCAAAGAGCTAGTGTTATTTCCAGCCTGCCAGCCATCTGCACTCACCCATCTATTTTTGCTCCCCCAGACTGGAGATTTTCATCCGGTGCTATTTAAATTCTGCTTCAAGCACAGCTCAACATGAGCAAAGTGTTATGGAGAAACACATCTTTCTGAAGGAGTGGTCAGGTTGATCTTGGATGGGGGGAAATCTCATTGCTAAATAAAAGAGGCATAGCTGTATGTGTGAAAGAGAAGCCTGGCCAAATGGTGAGAGGAATAGGGGGCAGGCATGCAAAAACAGTGCAGAGAGAGGAAGAGGTTAGTATGTCTCAACTGAGTGAGCTCTAATCACAGGTAGGAAAAGGAGGACATTTTTTAGAGCAAGGCCACTCAAGATTCATCAGCTGTAGTGGGAAGCACTGGCTGGTCTGAGCTGAGATGGGGCTGAGCCCAGCTGAGGCCTTTCTCTAAGGCTCGGTTCACTGTCCTCTAACAGGAATTGGTGAGAGGCCTATCTCCCAAAGACCCCTTGAAAAGCTATGAGTAACCCTCTGCACTCATATCTGTGCCTGTCACTTTCTTCCCAACCACTCTCATTTTGCAGAGCCTTTCAGAAGGATTCCAAATTTCTGTACATCTTGTCTTAGGCAGACACGTGTGTGTATATGCAATGCACAGGCAAAAGTCAGGCGTTCAACCTACAAACACTTTGTGAGTCTACAAATTGCCACTACACTTCCAGCTTTGCTGCTGCCCATCTGCACAGGGAGACACAGGCCCAGAAATCCCAATGGCTAACTCCTCCCTTCTCAACACGGACAGACAGACAGCAGCCGTTTTCCTGCTCCACCACTTGACTTCAACATCCTGAGGATCTTAGGGGAGACAGTTGTCAGAGACCTTCCTGAGATCCAGGCAGGCAAGATACATGCTCTCCTCTCGTCTACCAGCACAGTCATTTCATCACAGAGGGTTGTTGAGTTGGGCAAGCATGGCCTCCCCTCACTGAATTCCTGCTAGCTGCTCCTGGTGATTTATTTGTCTTCCAGGTGCCTGGAAATGTAGGTAGGGATAGAGAACAATGGTCACTTCCAGTGCTTTTGGACTCCACCCCTGAATAAGTGTGTGATACTGATGATCTGAGTGAAAGCTCAGGAAAATGGATGCCTGGATCGCTTATGCCCTGTTGTATTGTCCCTCCAACCAATGCCAGGCAGATAAATTCCCCCATGAGGACCAGGACTTGAGAATGGGAGGCTGCTCCCTGCTGCCTGTGGTGGGTCTCACCCATTCCGTCTTCATGAGACCAGCAAGACCAAGGCACTGCAGCTGCATGCACACCTCAAACCTGTTTGGTTTATGTCCCATCCTGCCTGCACTGGTGTGCAGGACCTGAGGAGAGGCCCCTCAGCATGTTGAGCATCTGGAAGGGGTTTGGGAGATTTCTCCATCATGCTGCCCTGCAGGCACCTCCTTGCCTAACTGCAAGAGCTGGAGGTAAACCTGTTTAAGCCCCAGTTTGTTGGTTTTGTCATATTGCTGTCCCATTGCCCCATGCCCTTTGCTAATCATCCTTATCCGTCACAACCTCCCAGTGCTCCTTATTGCTCTCACCATCTGCCTTCCTGCTTTCAAGTCTGATGATCAAATCATCTGGCTGTGGGCCAGGCTCAGGCAGCCACAGAAAGCCCACAGCACAGGTCCCAGCTGCACTGCAAGCCTCTGTCCCACCGTCCCCAGCTCACAGCAGAGCAGACACCTGAAGCAGACGCTGCTCCCCAAAAGCAGCACCCCAAAAGATGCTGGGGCAGGTGCCATGGGCAAGGCTGTCTCCTTGTGGCCCTGCCGTCCTGCTGCTGGTGCTCTGTGAGTTGGGGCATTGGTGGTTGTGGGGTCTAAGGGCTGGAGGGCTGCTGCTGCGTGCAGGACATGCCCATGGTGGGCAGAGGGGACGATGGGGACAATGTGTGCAGGGAACAGTTGCTTTGGGGAAAGCAGGACAAGGATTGCTTCCTCCCAGTATGACACAGATCTGAGCAAAGAGTGCGTTTGTTCAAGTTCTTTATTAGCACTTGCTCATATTGTGAGACTTGCCACATGGTGAATACAGAAATTCTGCATACTCCGTCTTGAACGCAAAAAGCAAGCAGATGAAATGGTTTTGGAATGGAACCAAAGGAAGGCAGAACAAGTGATGGAAGGATGTAGTTATGCAGGGTGGAAAGTCCAAGCTGCAGGCTTTGGGGCAGGGATACGTGGTTAAGTCAGGTCTTGTCCCTTCTAAGCAAAACCCTCTGTGCCCCAGAGGTGCAGGTGCTGGCATGACCACTCAGGACCTCTGCAGATCCTCAGGTGAGGATGAATGTGGGAATGGGTGACAGATGGGATGTGAGTTTGGGGTGGAGATGGGAAGAGATGGGTTTTGTTCTTTGGGTGTGTATTCCTGGGAAGGAATCTCTTCCCTGTGTACAACACAAAGCATTTTTCAGCCCCACTGACTCTCCCACTTTGAAGAGGGAACTCCCTGCCATTTCTTTCCCGGTGACCTCCTGGCTCCTACCCTCATGTTGAACACCTACAGTGCCCAAGAGGGACAAAGGGTTTTGGTTCAGTGTGCCATTGATGAGCGTTCTCCTGTTACACGAATTGTCTTCTGCAAGGATGGGGTGGAGACATCCAGCCTGAAGGTCATTCAGGGGCAGCTGACCTACAACATGATCCTGAATGTGTCACTGGGAAGTGCGGGCAAGTACACGTGTGGGTACCAGCTCAAGGATTAGAACAACCAAGTGAAGAACTCTGTCCTCAGTGTCCCCCAGGATCTGGCAGTCACAGGTGAGCTGTGAAACCAGAGCAGGGTAATGTTCTCCTGGTCCCTGAAAATCCCCATGGAGGAAGAACCCTCAGTGTCCCAATGTTCTGTCCCAGGCCAGTAAGGGTGCTTGGGAATTCTTGGATTCAGTAGGAGTCGTGCTCAGTCAGAAAGTCTCACAATCCCTGGACATGACCGTGGTGCTCTCTAGCCCCAGCGTAACAGAAAGATGAGAGTGGTGGAGCTGTATTTAATCCACAGGCATGCCTCTACCATGCTATTCTTAATCCCTCATGAGAGGGATCCATGTGGGCCCATGCTGGCACAGCAGCTGCGGGCAGTATTCTGCCTCCCTTGGGGATGGTGCTGGCTGTTGGTGGGGGGATGTGCCCATGGGGCTGTGTCCCCTGCTCCACACGGATATGCTCAGGGCTGTTGCAGGATGCGTGCTACAGATGGGGCTCAGTCTGGACAGGAGCTGGGTGTGCTGCAGCCACTAAGGCTGTCCCTTTCTCCTTCCAGGCAGTGAGGCCAGGTCCCCGGCACGGCCGTCATCCCCAGGTGAGTGATTCCTTCCTGCAACCCCAGGAACCACAGCATAGAGTCTGGGGCTACCAGGTTCGGCAAATATCCAGGTCATGAAGGATCTTCAAAAGGCAGATGTTCTGACTGCATGGGCAAATTCTGCTCCCTGACTCTCCCCATCACACCCCACTGCCCATACACCCTCTTGTCTCCCAGATCCCCATGTCCGGCTCCAGCACACCATCCCCACAGACATGCTGCTGGCAGTGGCGGCCGTTGGCCTCATCCGCCTGGGTTGTGAGTGAGTCCCAACCAGCACAGGACACAGGGCTCAAGCACCAGGTCTTCCCATGGAGCCGCTGGCAGGCAGAGGGGCTCAGGCTGCACAGTCTTGCACAAGCAACAAGAGTCCAGGGGCTGAGCATCGGCAGGGGATACAGCAGTGTTGTGCCCACATGGGTGTGGAAAGGATAGAAAAGGATTTGGGAGACGCTGTACATGCCTGCTAGCGTGACAGAGAGCTGCAAATCTCAAGGCCAAATCTGGTAGGGGGAAAAGGGGCAGGAGGCATCTGTAGGAAGAACACTGCCCCTGAGATACACGTGAAAACAGCATGAGCTGCGGTGTCTGAGGGGACAGAAATAACAGCGGGGTCTAACAAAAGCAACAGATGTAGCAGGGGCTGAGGCAGGGCCCTGCTCATGAGAGCCTCAGGCTGTGAGCCAGGCTCAGGCGGCCACAGAAAGCCCACAGCACAGGTCCCAGCTGCACTGCAAGCCTCTGTCCCACCGTCCCCAGCTCACAGCAAAGCAGACACCTGAAGCAGACACTGCTCCCCAAAAGCAGCGCCCCAGAAGATGCTGGGGCAGGTGCCATGGGCAAGGCTGTCTCCTTCTGGCCCTGCCATCCTACTGCTGGCAGTCTGTGAGTTGGGGCATTGTTGGGTCTGAGGGCTGGAGGGCTGCTGTTGGGGGCAGGACGGGCCAGTGGTGGGCAGAGGGGAGGATGGGGACAGTGTGTGCAGGTCAGGTGTGCAGCACTGTGGGACACAGTTGCATTTGGGGAAGGCAGGAGGTCACTGCCACCTAAGCAAAGTCGTCTCTGCGCTGTGATGTAGGTGCTGGCGTGACCACCCAGGACATCTGTAGATCCCCAGGATTGCAGCAACATGGAGGTGGGTCCTGAAAATGAACGTATCCTGGAGAAGGAGATGGGAAGAGTGAAGGGGATTATTCCCTCACAGTTTCCCAGACTCTTCCATCCTTGGCATGCAGTTGGCTTTGGCACGTGATATCACCAACGCTTGCCTATGGAATCCCTGTGCCTTCTCTACAGGTAATGACCAGGCTCCAGTCCTCTACCTCAATGCTTCCAGTGCCCAGGAGGGTGAAACAGTTTTGCTTCAGTGTGCCATTGATGCTCAGTTTCCTGCAACGCGAGTTGTCTTCTGCAAGAATGGCCTGGAGGAATTCAGCTTGAGAGCCCAGCATGGCAAAGTCATCTACCCTTTGGTCATAAACATCACCTCGAGAAGTGCCGGGACGTACACGTGCGGGTACCAGCAGAGGAATGAGAGCAACTGGGTGAGGAACTCTGCTCTCAGTGCTCCCTGGACTCTGTCTGTGCCAGGTGAGACACGGCCCCATGGCGATGGGGACAGAAGGGATGGAGACACTGCTAAGGCTGGAGCTGTGTGCTGCAGCAGGCAGGGCATGGCTCTGCGATGGTTCCCCAATGAGAGTGTTCCCTCTCCTCCAAGAGAGCCCCTAGAGAGAGAGCTGCTCACAAGGGCTGCCTCTGTCCCTGCAGCACCACCTCTGCTGCAGACAAGGGGCTCTGCAGGGCTCATGGACAGAGAGCAAGGGCTGGCGATATGGATGGACCCTGGTCTGAGCCAGGGATGCACCAAGGTCTGCCCTGTACCTTGATGAGCCTATGGCAGGGGAAGTAGGGCTATTTTCATGAGTTGGGCAGTTACCTATGTGTGAAGAATGTGACTATATTTATGTCTCTGAAATGGGTTCTGGAGCCATAATGTGAGGACAGGGAGGTGTTGGAGTGCTTCAGGAT
>MU016027.1:8610-28579 GCA_011076525.1 Nettapus auritus
TTTTGGGGGAAGCTATTCCCAGTGCGCCTGGTGTACTGCAACAAAGTATACCTACTTTACAACCCTCTGGTTGTGGAGTCTTTTCCATGCATCAGTCTCATTGTAGAAGGCTATCAGGTTGCCTCACCTCAGAGGCCTCACCTCTGTGGCAAATAACACAGGCTCAGGCAAGGATCTCAATGAAGTAGGTTTGTTTGTTTGTTTGTTTATTTTTTCCCCCCTCACGATTGCAATGACAAGCATCCCACAAGAAGGAGTGTGCCTATTAGTTACATAGCACAATTTATATACTTTATTTCCTCGTGGGCCAGCACCCTCCCTTATTTCCCCATTGACTGGGTAGTCCAGGTTAACAACCTACCTGACACCATACAGATAATGGACGGCTTTCACTTGCCAGCCTCTTATTTTTCAAATGTCTAGTAACTTTTTACTTTGTGGAGTGACAATATTTCTTCCCTTATCTGACTTGGCTTGACACCCCGTGGTTTTCACTTAATTGCACTAAGGAGTTTGATTGTTGCCTGCATTTTACAAGGTTGTATGGTAAGCTTTCTTATCACTGAAAGCATCTCAATTGTACATTCCTTCCCTCTAAACAATGTAACTCTAAACAATGTAACATCTCTACAAATAAACAAACAAACAAACAAACAACTCTTTCTTACATGGTCACATACACCCAGTAAATGTTTTTCTGTTGAATATCATTTAGTACTTGTCTTTCTTCTCCCCCCATACATTGAGCATTCCCAAGAAGCAGCATGCCTGGTGTTTCCTGTGTTTATGTTACTGATTCTGGTGCAAAACCAACATTTTTGTTCCCACATATATCACCTCCAGCATGACTAATTCCATCAGGGACCAGATACCCAACTCCACTGTCATCCACTTGCCTGGCTGACATACAAGATCTTTCCTTCACACCTGACAGGAGTATGTTCCTTCAGCCCATTTTCCAATTGTTTGTCAGTCACCCCTTCCATAGAGGAGGATCCCAGCTGCTTGGCTTCCCTGCCCTCTAGTTCCAGGCTACTGGCCCTGTTCTCCCATCACCGGAGCAGCCAGGTAACAATGTGCTCACCTGGATGATGGCTGAAATCTTTTCACAATTCTCATAACTCATTCTGGAATAGGGATTGTGTGGTCACTGAGGCTATTATGATCTCTTCCTCTTCACCCTCCTTCTTCCATGATGGCCAAACTTTGTTGAACAATCCTTGGATTACTCCTTCTTTCTTGCTTGCAGAGGAGTTTTTTACCTTTCTAAAATAAAATAATAATAAAATAAAAAATACAAAATAAACATATTTTCTCATCCATTGTTTCCTCCTGCATTTAGGAACAACCAACAGTGGCACAGGTTGGTTCTTGGCCCAGCCATTGGGCCCATCACAGGGGCTGGAGTGGCTGCAGGGCCTGTCACAGAAGTTTTTTCTGGATGCGGGGCCTGTCTCAGGGGGTTGGAGTGGCCAAACAGCTCATCGCAGGAGCTTCTGTGGCTGCAGATCCTTTCAGAGGAATTGGAGTGGCTGCTGAGCCAGTCACAGAAGTTGGAGTGGCAGTGACTGCATCTTGTAAGCATAGGTAAAGTCCCAGAATGTTGCAGTGATTTCTGTCACTTTGGAATTGCCAGCTGATCAAACCCCCTTTTCAAGAATTTCACTTTTTTTTTTTTTAGAATTCTGCACTTGCTCAGGGGTGAAGTTCCAAAGCATTGGTGGAGGTAGACACAGCTCTAGCTGCCTGCCTCCCACACTCCTAACTCTCTTGTCTAGGGGCAGATCTCTGGATGGCATGTTTAAGTAGTTGTTAAACTATAAACAAAAGCTTAAAGGCATTCTAGAACAATAACAACAGGAATATGCTGTTTTGACCACTCCAAGGAAATTAAAAAATGTGTAAGTAGCCTGCAGAAGAAGGGGGAGGTGAAGGAGAAAGGGAGAGTAAAGAAGTGTGGAGAAATGTCCAATGTCCCCCCCTTGTATGCTCCATTTCCCTATCTACCAGCACTGGGGGCTTAGTACCAGGGGAGTAACTGGTCTTCCTGCTAAAGACAAAGAAGACATTAAGTACCTCAGCCTTTTCCTCATCTCTTTTCACAATGTTTCCCACCACAACCAATAAAGAATGAAGATTATCCTTAATCCTCCTTTATTTATATAAACATTTATTTATATAAACATTTTTCTTTGTCTTCGACAGTATTAGCCAGATTGAGCTACATTTGGGCTTTGGACCTTCTAATTTTGTCCCTGCACAGCCTCATAATATTTAGGACACAGGTTCAGACAAAATGACAGCATGAGTAAGTAGCACAGAAAAGGTGGAACCTGGCAGTGTCCATTCCCCTACACTTCTGTGAGTCTGTACTGAACTGCATTCAACTAATTACTTCTCTATTGTCCAAACTTTCCTGCAACTCCTGATGCTGTTATCTTCTGAGAGGTGGCACAATCACACAAAGGTTGAATTGTCTGCCTGCAGACATTAACAGAAGGCAGAATGGAGCATCAGTGTGGGGGAACACTGCAGGAGTGTTCAATGCAGGAGATATTTCAGGATTTTGCCTACAGGAACATCTTGACATTTTCAAGGAGAAGAGTCTAGTCCAGCGACAGAGGCAAAGAAAAGTGCAAAGCAGTGCTCAGGAGGAGGAGGGCATGGGCACGACACGGGATGCCATACGAGCAGTGGTGTCTGCTCACCAGGAAACAGGCCAGCTTCATACAGAGCTGCCTTACGAGGAGCATGGCCATGAAGAAGATCTGAGTTATCAGACTTAACTCAGATCCAGTGTGACACCACACAGACAGGGAAAGAGGTGCAGGTATGAGTCCGTAGGACAGCCTGCTGAGGAGAGGAGCAAGGGCTGTGTCAAGGCTGACAGACCCAACAGGACCGAGGTCTTTGTGTCCATGGCTATGGCTGTTGTCTCTGACACTGAGGCATATGAGGAAACAGCTTATTGTTAAAGCACCAGGGCCTCATTGCCTCCTCGCCCCCACCCATGAACCAGGCAAGGGTTGTACCATTCTCCTGCAATGGTTGTACTATTCTCCGGTAATGCACATCCCCATCTCTGACTACCCCTGAGCAAGGTGTGAAGGGAAAGGATCTCCCTTCCCAGGGGCTGGGGGTCAAGCCTTGACCCTTGTGCTTGGTGAAACAACATCCAGTTTTCCTATACATCAGTGTCACCTTCACATTGCCTTTGACTTCCTGTCCACACGGCCTCTAATGTTCTGCTCTAACGAGCTCCATGGGAGGCTGTGTCAGTGCTGGCCCTCAGGGGGACACTCCAGGAAACTTGCATCTGACTTGGACTTCTTCAGAGATGTCTTCAATTTGATCTCAGTGCCTGAGGTTCGTGGGCTCATCACCAAAGCCACCAGAGGGGTGATTACAATGCCCTGGGCTGGGCCTCTGCTGCTGAGCTGGGACAGGCTCCTGGGACAAAGAGAGCTCCTGGCAAGAGGGACAGCTGTAGAGAGACAGCTCTGCCCAGGAGCAGCTCCTCTGCACAACGCAGCAGGGCTGGGGGCTGTGACCACAGGTGGCACGGGGAGAGAACAGAAGGAGAGGGGGGCTGAAGGCAGTTGGGAGTGGGAGGATGCTGAGAGCTGACTGCAGGAGCAATCTCCATAGTCCTTGACAAGGTAAGTCTCTGGCTGCAGGGCCATGCAGCTGTAGGTCCTGGGAGGGTCTCTTTCTGGGTCTTGTTTCTGGGAGGGCAGTGGGCAATGGAGTAGGCTTTGAGACTCCTGCTGGACGGCACTGCAAGGTGAGGAATTCTGGCAGAAGCCCCTTGGAGTGTCATAACCTAGCTGCCCATGGTGAGCTAAGACGGGGGTGGCCAAGCCTCCTCCAGACACTGCAAGGGGTGCAGATGGGATGCTGGGACACCCCAGCTTGAGAATATCCAGCTCCGTCTGTGGGGAATCCTTCTGGGCTGCAGGCTGCTCTCCAGCTGGATGCAGCTCTCTCTGGCATTCTTGTGTTATTCAGATGCCCTAAGGTGAAGGCACCTCCGTGCTAAGGCCATGTCCTTTCTGCTGCATGGCTGTCTGTGGGCAGCTGGAGTGAGTCCCCTGCACCCTTCTAGGAGGGAAGAGCTGAGATCCTGATCAGGCTCCTTGGAGACAAGGTGAGGATTCCGTCCAGCTGAACTTGGACTAGGGCTTCTCTGCTCTCAGCTGTCTCCAGTTTCTTCTCAGGGAAACATCTGATTGGGATGGTCCTGCAGCTCAAAGACAGGAGATACAGGGCAGCTTAGAACAGGTCTGGTGGGCAGAGCTGCTCTGCTCCGTCTTCACCAAGGGACAGTCACTTTCCCTCTTGGCACCCATAGCATTTCACCAGGAGCATGCAAGTAATGTCAGGGAGTTCACCTATCCGATACCTCTCCTATGTGTTATAGTGGTAAATAGGATAAAATACAGTGAGCAAAATACTTGCAGCTCTGCTCTGCAATCAGCTCAGTTGTTTGCCATGATACTTCAAAGCTCATTGATCTGACATTTGTCTGAGTTGGAGTTTGCCACTCTTCTGGTTTATGTCCTATTTTCCTTAGAGAAATCAGTTCTAATGTTTTTCTGCCTTCTTCTCTTCAACAGACAAGCAAGTACAGAGTCAGAAAATGTCCAACATTAGCTCTGTGAGTGAGTTCCTCCTGCTGGCATTCGCAGACACGCGGGAGCTGCAGCTCCTGCACTTCGGGCTCTTCCTGGGCATCTACCTGGCTGCCCTCCTGGGCAACGGCCTCATCCTCACCACCGTAGCCTGTGACCACCACCTCCACACTCCCATGTACTTCTTCCTTCTCAACCTCGCCCTCCTTGACATGGGATCCATCTCCACCACTCTGCCCAAAGCCATGGCCAATGCCCTCTGGGACACCAGAGCCATCTCCTATGAAGGATGTGCTGCACAGGTCTTCTTTTTTCTCTTCTTGGTTGGAGCAGAGTCTTCCCTTCTCACTGTCATGGCCTACGACCGCTACATTGCCATCTGCAAGCCTCTGCACTACGGGAGCCTCCTGGGCAGCAGAGCTTGTGCCAAGATGGCAGCAGCTGCCTGGGGCACTGGATTTCTCGATGCTGTCCTGCACACGGCCAATACGTTTTCCCTGCCCCTCTGCCAAGGCAATGCCGTGGACCAGTTCTTCTGTGAAATCCCCCAGATCCTCAAGCTCTCCTGCTCAGATGCCTACCTCAGGGAAGTTTTGGCACTTGTGTTTAGTTTTTCTTTGGGCTTTGGTTGTTTTGTTGTCATTGTGCTGTCCTATGTTCAGATCTTCAGAGCCGTGCTGAGGATCCCCTCTGAGCAGGGACGACACAAAGCCTTTTCCACATGCCTCCCTCACCTTGCCATGGTCTCCATGTTTTCCAGCACTGCCATGTTTACCTACCTGAAGCCCCCCTCCATCTCCTCCCCATCTTTGGACCTGGTGGTGTCATTTCTGTACTCGGTGATTCCTCCTGCAGTGAACCCCCTCATCTACAGCATGAGGAACAAGGAGCTTAAGGATGCAGTGAGGATACTCTTTGGATACATGCTTCTTCAGAATCAGCAATAACTTTGTGTATGACATACAACCAGTGTATGTCACAATTTATTAGGAAAATCTTTTGTTAATTTGTTTTTATAAATATTTTATGTTTGTTTTGATTTAAATAATTTTTTTTATCATCCTGTTATTTTTTGTTTTCATTTCTTTTATCCAGTCATCTAATATACCTAAAGGAGCAAGCTTCCTGTGTAGATAAAGACAATAACTAATCCATCAGATCTTCATTTGTCTCTGCTGCCATCTACTCCCACTTCCTCTGGAGCTGGGGGAGCAGCCCCAGTATGCACGAGGGCTCAGGGCCAAGAGCCCAGCTGCCACATGGAGGAGCAGCCCTGGTGGCCCTTGGGGCTGCCCCTCGCTGCCCACTGGGCTCTGCCTCTCTGCTGCCTTTGGGTCAGGGCTGCTGCTTCTCTGGAACCGTGGCCATGGCAGGTTGTGGCCTTTTCACTGCTGTTCTCTTTTGGCTTCCAGTTTGTTCCTGTGTGCTCTTGTATTTGGGTAAGCCCTTAAGTCTTGAGTACCTTAGTGACAGTCCTGTTGTCTCTACAGTGGCATCCCTGTCCCTGCAAGCAGCAGCTTGCAATGTGCCCTGTGTCACAGCTGGTTTCCCTGATAGCAGTACAGAAACAAAAGTGTCTGCTCAGGGCAAACCCAGAAGCCCGGATGCCTCTTCCAAAGCTGCTGACAGGAATAGAGCCATGGGTTCTCCCAGGCAAGAGACCAGGGCTCCTGCAGCTTCATGGACCTCCACTGCCATGGTTGGCCACAGCCCAGGAGCTGGTAGGAAGGCCCAGAGCCACCTTTGTCCCAGCAGATGCAGTGCCATGCGAGGGGCTGGGGCTGTGGTGGCTGTGCCCAGAGCCCTTCAGCATCCTGCGGTGGGTACTGCCCTGGGGCCAGCCCAGCGCTGGGCTGCTGGGCTGGGCTGGGCTGGGCTGCGGAGAGGGCAGTGAGGTGGGGAGAGGTGGGCAGGGGCTGGGCTGGGCAGTGCTCGGCAGAGGGCAACAGCAGCATCAGGGAGCAGTGGCAGCATGCAGGGGAGGGCTCCCAGCAGGGCTTGGTGCTGCAGAGCCAGGGCTGCACAAAGGGAGCCCAGAGCTGCAGGGGCAAGGGAGAGGAAGCTGCTCTGGGTCCTTGCAGGCCTGGGCAGAGCAGGAAGGGGGCCCAGGGCATTCATCCCCTCACCACAGCCTTCCAGGACCTGCAAGGCAGTCATGGAGCTTCCAGGGCTAGGCTTTGCACTGTGGCCACGAGCCCTGTGTGCACTCCTCCTTCCATGCTCCGTGTGGTGGCTGCAGCAGAGGGGACCCCCAGACAGCCCCTGCATGGGGCTCTGCCACCCGCCTCACCCCAGCCCTCTCCAGCACCCTCCTTGCTGCTCTCTGATGCATGCCAGTACCTCCCAGTGTGTGCTGGCCAGCACATCTGCTGAGGGCCAGTGCGGCTGCTGTAGGGACAGGGAGCTCAGCAGTGTCCTTGCAGCCCCCTACCCTGGGCCTCCCTCTCCCCTTGCCCATAGCCCTAGCTTTGTCTCTGCTGGCAGGAGTGCTCTTGGCATGTGCTTCCTGGCCTCCCCTCACCTGCACATAGCTGCTGCCCACTCAGACTGCTGGCACAAATGTGTCCTCAGAAGCAGCAGCACCCCTTGGGCTGCTTCTCCTGGCCTCCCCCACCGCACTGCCTTGACTCCTTGTCTGTGCTGGGCCCCCTCTTTGACACCCAAATACATCACTTGGCTGTCAGCTCCCCTCTCCCCTGCCCTGTGGGATGAAAGAACCAGGGTGGGACATGAAAAGCAATGTGGCTGGCAAGGAGAGGGAGGTTTTTCTCCTCTACTTTCTTGAGACCTCACCTGGAGCGCTGTGTTCAGCTCTGGTGCACCCAGCACAAGAAGGATATGGAACTATTAGAAGGAGGGTCTTGAAGATGGTTAAGGGGCTGGAGAACCTCTCCTATGAGGACAGGCTGAGGGAGGTGGGGTTGTTCATCCTGGAGAAGACAAGGCTCTGGTGGGACTTTATAGCAGACTTCTAATATCAAAAGGGGGTCTGTAGGAGAGCTGGGGAGGGACTCTTTCTCAGGAAGTGTAGCGATAGCACAAGTTATAACAGAGTTCAACTAAAAGAGGGAAGGTTTAGTTTAGACATAAGAAGATTTTTTTATTATTATTATTATTATTATTTTTTACTATGAGAGTGGTGAGGCAGTGGAACAGACTGCCCAGAGAAATGGATACCCCAACCCTGGAAGTGTCCCATACCAGGTCAGATGGGGCTTTGAGCAACTTGGTGTAGTGGGTGGTGTTCCTGCCCATGGCAGCTTTGCAGTGGTGGCATCTATGCTGATTTTGCAAGGGACGCCTTCTACCCCATTGAGAAAAAGACCTATTACTACTACGAAAAAGACCTACTACTACCATGATGCCTTACTTACTTAGAATTGTCAATGTCAGAGGTGTTGCAAGGTCAATCTCCAGTCATGCCCGTGGGCCTCCAATACATTGGTGTTCATCTGGGCCTTTTACTGCAGCATAATCTGCATTGGTCATGGCACAAGAAAGACAGTTCTTTCACCAGTGATATACAGCCTTCCTCATGTTAGGCCAAGTTTCAGTGCCCTTCATTCAGCTTAGAATGTTTTCTTTATCCCACAGGTGAAGTGGATCAGGTCTCCTTGATAATTCTGAGGCACAATGCAATGCTTTTTGCCTTCTGCCTCTATAGCACAATACAAATGACTTTCCTTTACCTAGAGGATTGACCTGACCGCATTAAAACATCAATTAAATTATTAATTACTTGGCTTAAAGGGGACAATTTCCCAACCCAGGCCAAGCTCATGGATACCACCACAGCCACTTGAAGTGACGTGCTTTTGAGTCTTTCAGTCTGTTTGCCACACACTACCCAAGGTGGTTAGTGGATGTTTGGTTGTCTATGAAGAATCAGGAAGAGTTTCTGTTTACCAGTGACCATTTCAGCTGTGGGTCAATCCACTGATGGCAGTGGAGGTGCCCTAGGATGTCTGTCCAGTTCCATCTGCAGCTCTCAAAGGTCTAGACAGATGCTAGACCCAAGGAAGTGTCTCATGCACCTGGACCTCCAGGGCTGGCACCAGCTGCTTGTGGTCTGACAGCAAAGGTCTGCCTGAAATCCTGGAAATTTCTTTAGTATTTAAGAAATAGAGTACCTACTAATCACCTGAAGCAATTCAATCTTTTCCATAAAGTGTCACACAGTATGCTTAATTTCAGTCACCACAAAATGTGAATTTGCAGGATGTGTATTCATTGTGGGAAGAGAAATACCGATCTTCTGCTGCACTTGCACTGCCCCTGCTCTGCTGATAATGATCTGCATTTCATCTCCATAATCTTCCAGGTAATTCTTGGTCCAGATTAACTGGCCATGTTGGAAGTCCCCTTTTCAGCTCCTATCTGGGCCTATATACTTCCCATTGTTCTGCAGATTTGCCCACCCCTCCTAGTTCTTTGATCATTCTGATCCCTCTCACCTACCCAGTTACTCTTTGACCTTCAGGGAGTTCCAATTTTCCCATCTTTCAGCAGTCTGTCAAATTGTGTCCTCAGACAGCTCCTCAACTCTATTTGTATTTGTCATTTTCTTAAAATAAGAAAACCTCTCAGGTGGGAGCTGGTGCAAAGGGGCAGTGATATCCAGCTGCCAATTTTAGTGGAGAGGGCTAGTGTAAGGGAAAGTGATGTAAGGCTCAAGTGTTCAGGGAAATAAATGGTAGGGCTGGGAAGTAAGGAACAAGGTTGTCCATGCAGTGTCCAGCATCAAGAAACTGCTTTTCTTAGGAGGAAATCTGGATCAACATCACTTGGGGAATGCACTATCAGTATTTGCCTAATCACAAGAGCAATGAAAAAAACATCTGTAAATCTGAAAACTTCTTCTTTATCAAAGGTCATCAAAATCTGCCTTCTACTGTACTCCTGAAAATTCACTAATTAGCTGTACAAGTTTTGAAAAATTGAATTGTCAAAGTAGACATGTCTTGCTAGGGATTTCTGATTTCTAATAATCTTATGATGTATTTGGTGTTGAGTCCCTCAGGTACTGCACGGAGATTGGAGAAATCTCTCAAGGAACTTTTTGGTGCCTTTGCCTACTGGCTCCTCACAACCCCTCCAAGCATTGCAGAGCCCTCCTTAGCCTCCTCATGTTTTCCTTTTCTTTTGGGACATTCTACCTTGGATGGTCACTCATTAGATGAGGAAACTCTCACAGCCCACCCAGACTTGGACAGTGGAATTCCCCTGACATCTCCTGGCAGCTCCAGATTCCTCTCTAGGTTGTCATTTACCATCTGCCTCAGCACCACTGGGATACTCCCAGGCAGATAAGTCAAAGGCCAGTTATTGTTTGCTGGGCCATGTGCAACCAAGAAGGCAGATCCCACTCCAGCCCTTGTTCCTACTGATGTGTGGAAAACAGACTCCACAACCTGTAAAGTTCTGAAGTAGGTATGTTTATTCAGTGCTGGGCAACATGGGAGGTAGTCCCACCACAATCGTGCACACTCAGCACAGTAAGTTCATCTTGTATTTATACAGAAGGGGTTACACAGGTAAGGGAACACCTATACATATTCATAATGCCTCCCTGAAAGGGTGGTCTTTATTACAATGAGTTCTGAGAAATTATTTCCATTGTCTCCGCCTTTAACTCCTCCCAACTGTGCACACACAGTGTCTCCTGGTGATCGTGTGCTGGGGTCTTCAGGATGAAGGCTGTATGTCTTCCTCAGTATGGGTTGGGGTCTTCAGCCACAAAACTCGTGTAAATCGGTTCTTGCTTAACATCAAATGTGCTATCTTCACAATGGCCTGGGATATAGAAATCCCTTGTCTTCCGGAGCTATCCTGTCTCAGTCCTGTCCTTGTGACCAGTTTACAATATCTGCAGAAATTTTTGAATCCTCAAGGGCTATCCTATCTCAGTATCTGCTAGAGTTCTATAGTTGACCCTTTAGCATCTATTCCTTACTTCACTACACTGATCATTCCGTGGCTCTGATCCTTGGTGAAGCACAGAAAAGCAAGAGGCCTGTTCAGGGAGCAGCTCCTTGGGTATATTCCCGACACCAGGTTTAGAAGAGGTGTGTTGAGATGTGACAGAGATGCCACTGTAGAGACCACAGGACTGTCAACAATTACAAGAGATGTGAGGGCTAACAAAAGTGAAGGGTGCAATAGGAAAGCATGGACATAAACAAAGAGCAGCAGTGAAAAGGTCATGTCCTGCTGCTGGCCATGGTCATGGCTCGAGGGATGCAGCAGCCCCAGCCTGAAGGCAGCAGAGATGCAGCGCCCAGTGGGCAGTGAGTGGCAGCCCCGAGGGCCACCAGGGGATTTCAACTTGCCAGACGTCAACTGGGATCACCACATGGCTGAAACAAGCAAGTCCAGCAGGTTCATAAAGCACCTCGATGATAACTTCTTGGCGCAGGTGCTAAGGGAGCCAACTAGGAAAGGGGCCCTCCTAGATTTGTTGCTGGAGAACAGAGATGGTCTTGTGGGAGATGTGCCAATTGGCGGCCGTATCGGTCATAGTGACCATGGAGTGGTTTAGAATTTATGGCGACAGAAGGAAAACTGCCACCAAAACTTCAGCCCTGGATATGGGGAAAGCAGACTTAAGGCTGCTCAGGGAACTAGTCAGCAAGGTCCCTTGGGAAAGTGCTTTGGAAGGCATTGGTGTCCATCAGTGCTGGTTAATCTTTAAGCACTGCCTCCTAAAAGCACAAGATCAGGCAATTCCAAAATATCAAAAGTCAGGCAGGTGGGGGAGGAGGCCGGCCTGGCTGACCAGGGATCTTCTCCTGGAGCTTAGGCGAAAAAAAGGAAGTGTACGGCTACTGGAAGGAGGGTCAGGCGACAAGGAAGGAATACAGAGATGCCGTTCATGTTTGTAGGGAGAAAATTTGTGTGGCCAAAGCCCGACTAGAGTTGAAGCTGGCCATGTCTGTGGGAGACAATGTAAAAGGTTTTTTTTTTTGATATGTGAACAGAAAAAGGAGAACCAAAGAAAGCATAGGTCTGCTACTATATGGGGAAGGTCTCCTCACAGACAATGACATAGGCAAAGCAGAGACGTTTAATGCCTTCTTTGCCTCTGTCTTCAACGCTGACGATGGACTTCAGGACCTTGGGTGCCCTGAACTGGAGGACCGTGATGGTGGAAATGACAAACTCCCAACCGACCCCGAACATGTGTGGGATTTGCTGCTCCAGCTCGATCCATACAAGTCCATGGGTCCGGATGAGATTCATCCCAGGGTGCTTAAAGATCTCACTGACGTCATCACGGGACCTCTCTCAATTATTTTTCAATGATCTTGGGAATCTGGAGAGTAGCTGGTAAATGTTGTGCCAATTTTCAAGAAGGGTAAGAAAGAAGACCTTAGCCATTACAGGCCTGTCAGTCTCACATCAGTGCCTGGTGAAATTATGGAGAAGATGATTATTGAAGTTATTGAAGCGCACTTGGGGCCTTCATGGCTTCATGAGGGTCCTGCCTAACAAATTTGATTTCCTTTTACAATAAGATCACCCATCTAGTCAACCAAGGGAAACCAGCTGATGTGATCTTTTTGGACTTCAGCAAGGCTCTCGATACGGTTTCCCATAGGATCCTACTGGACAAAATGTCCAGCATACAACTTAAAAAAAACATCACACAATGGGTGAGCAATTGGCTGATGGGCAAGGCTCAAAGAGTTGTAAATGGGGCCACATCTGGCTGGCAGATGGTCACTAGTGGGGTCCCTCAAGGCTCCATTTTAGGGCCAGTCCTCTTCAATATTTTTATAAATGATTTGGATGTTGGGGGACAACTTGCTGGAGAGGAGTTCTGAGGAGAAGGACCTGGGGGTCTTGGTGGACGACAGGTTGACCATGAGCCAGCAGTGTGCCCTCATGGCCAAGAGGCCTAATGGGATCCTGGCGTGCCTTAAAAGGAGCGTGGCCAGCAGGTGAAGGGAGGTGATCCTTCCCCTCCACTCTGCTATGGTCAGGCCTCACCTGAAGTACTGTGTCCAGTTCTGGGCTCCCTGGTATAAAAAAGACAGGGATCTCCTGGAAAGAGTCTAGCGGAGGGCCACAAAGATGATACAGGGCCTGGAGCATCTTCCCTATGAAGAAAGGCTGAGAGACCTGGGTCTGTTCAGCTTGGAAAAGAGAAGACTGAGAGGGGATCTTATCAATGTGTACAAATATCTGAGGGGTGAGAGACAGAAGGATGTAGCCTACCTCTTCTCAGTGGTTTGTGAGGATAGGACAAGGAGCAATGGCCGCAAGACCACAGAATCACAGAATCACAGAATGGATGGGGTTGGAAGGGACTTCGAAAGATCATTGGGTCCACCCCCCCCGCCAAAGCAGGTTCCTCAGAACAGGCTGCCCAGGTAGGCATCCAGATGGGCCTTGAATATCTCCAGAGAAGGAGACTCCACAGCCTCTCTAGGCAGCCTGTTCCAGTGCTCTGTCACCCTCACCGTGAAGAAGTTCTTTTACATGTCAGTGCGGAACTTCCTGTGTTGTGGCCAGAACTGGACACAGTACTCCAGGTGAGGCCTGACCAGGGCAGAATAGAGGGGAAGGATCACCTCCCTTGACCTGCTGGCCACGCTCCTTTTAATGCACGCCAGGATCCCATTAGGCCTCTTGGCCATGAGGGCACACTGCTGGCTCATGGTCAACCTGTCGTCCACCAGGACCCCCAGGTCCTTCTCCTCAGAGCTCCTCTCCAACAGGTCATCCCCCAGCCTGTACTGATATGTCCGGTTGTTCCTTCCCAGGTGCAGGACTCTACACTTGCTCTTACTAAACCACATTTTGTTTCTTCCTGCCCATCTCTCCAGCTGGTCCAGGTCTCACTGAATGGCAGCACAGCCTTCTGGTGTGTCAGCCACTCCTCCCAGCTTTGTGTCATCAGCGTACTTGCTGAGGGCAGACACTATTCCCTTATCAAGGTACTCGTTGAAGATGTTGAACAAGACCAGACCCAGCACCGACCCCTGGGAACTACTCACAGGCTTCCAGCCGGACTCTGCTCCACCGATCACCACCCTCTGATCTTGGCCAGTCAGCCAGTTCTCAACCCACCTCACTGTCCACTCCTCTATCCCACACTTTCTCAGCTTTGCTAGCAGGATATCATGGGAGACAGTATCAAAAGCCTTGCTAAAGTCAAGGTAGATGACATCCACCATTCTCCCCCCATCTACCCAGCTGGTGATGCCATCATAGAAGGCAACGAGGTTGGTTGAGCACGATTTCCCTTTGGTGAATCCATGCTACTACTCCTCATAAAATTCTTCTCTTCCAATTGCTTGGAGATGGCACCCAGAACAAGCTGCTCCAACACCTTTCCAGGGACAGAGGTGAGACTGACTGGCCTGTAGATTCCTGGATCTTCCTTCTTGTCCTTCTTGAAGACCGGGGTGACATTGGCTATCCTCCAGTCTTCAGGCACCTCATCCGTTCTCCAGGACCTTTCAAAGGTGACAAAGAGTGGTTCAGCAATCACCTCTGCCAGCTCCCTTAGCACACATGGATACATCCTATCAGGACCCATGGATTTGTGTGTGTTGAGCTCACTCAGACGCTAGCGAACCACTCTTCGTCCAACGGGGGGAGCCCTCCATTTCCCAGACCCTTTGACCTATTGCTGGGGGGAGGAGTCCTGGGGGAGTGTCCTTGAAGCAAAGACTGAAGCACAGAAAGCATTTAGTATCTCTGCTTTGTCAGCGTCTCCCATGACCAGGACACCTCCCTCGTTCAGCAAGGCACCCACATTGTCCCTAGTCATCCTTTTGCTGTTTACATACTTGAAAAACCCTTCTTATTATCCTTTATCTCTTTTGCAAGCCTCATCTCTATGTGGGCTTTAGCCTTCCTCGTCGCATCCCTGCAGGCCCTGACAACACTTCTATACTCCTCCCAAGAGGACAGACCCTTTTTCCACATTTCATAGGCCTTCCTCTTCCTTTTGATCGTATCGATGAGCTCCTTGCTCATCCACACAGGTTTCCTGCCCCCCTTCCCTGATTTCCTAGTCTTCAGGATGCACTGATCCTGAGCTTGAAAGAAGTGATGCTTAAATGTAGCCCAGCTCTCACAAGCACCCTTGTCTTCAAACAACCTAGCCCATGAGATACTTCCAAGCAGGTCCTAGAAGAGGTCAAAGTTGGCTCTTTGAAAGTCCAGGGTAGCAATCCTGCTTTTAGCCTTACTTCCTCTGCCTAATTCCATCTGGAACTCCATGGTCACTGCATCTGTCCTGCAGATCTGTCCTGCCACACGCTGCCCTCTGTTATTGCACTCCTCACTTCCTCCAACCCCTCTCTCCTTCTCTCCTCTCCCCATGCCACCTGTGATCAGAGCTCCCAGCCCTACTGCGCTGTGCAGAGGAGCTGCCCCTTGGCAGAGCTGTCTCTCTGCAGCGCTGCCTGCTTGCCAGGAGCTCCCCTTGAGCCCAGGAGCCTGGCCCAGCTCAGCAGCAGAGGCCCAGCCCAAGGCTTTGTAATCACCCGTCTGGTGGCTTTGGTAAGCCACCACAAACCTCAGGCACTGAGAGCAAGTTGAAGAAATCTCTCAAGAAGTCCAAGTCAGATGCAAGTTTCCTGGAGTGTCCCTGAATGCCAGCATTGACATAGCAGCCCTTGGAGCCCGTTAGAGTAGACCATTAGAGTTGGTGTGGACAAGTAGACAAAGGCAATGTGAAGGTGACACTGATGTGTAGACAAAGTGGATTTGTCTACACAAGCACAAGGGCCCATAAAATAATGAATGATTTAAAATTTGAAAAGACAGAAAAGGAAGATAAAATAGTAACAGCAACAATGACAACAACAACAATAATAATGATAAGAGTAATAACATGTATAAAGCAAGTGATGCACAATGCAGTTGCTGAGAAGCCCCTCACTGATGCTCAACCTGTCCCTGAGCATTGGTCCCCCGACCCTGTCCAGCCTGCATCAGGACCTCTTGTGCACGTCCCTTGACCTTAATTTCTTTTAATGCAAAATCACCTTTCTGAGGAATTTGGAGTATTTTCTTCCCTTTCTCAAATACTTCCTCTCCTGTGTCACCCCACACAATGATGCCATCAATGCACTGCAGGTGTTCAGTAGGTTCCTCCTCCTTCGGTGCAGTCTGGATCAGTCCATGGCAAATGGTAGGGCTGTGTTTCCTACCCGGGGCAGTTGAATCCAGGTTGAAAGCAAGCTGTGGCCTTCACTCTGCTGGCAAATGGATGGTATGAAATGTGTTAATTTGATTTGTGTCAGTATGGAACAATGCTAGGGCCACATGATGAAATGTAATCTTCTACCAAAGAAAAACAGAGTGATTAGTGTACATAGTTCTTGTATCATGCAAAAGAAGGGTCCAGCAATTTGTGTAAACAGAGGGTTTGAAGGACGAACGTTGAGACTTGGGGCAGGGAGATATAAGAACCAAGGAGTTTTTAGGAAACTGCTGACTTTTGCATGGGATGCTGTGCAAGCCTCTGATATCTGACAAAGATATCACCAAATAAGGAGAAAGGGGGAGTTGAAGGACAAAGCCTGGGAGGAAGACTATGAGCCTTCAGCACGAGCGACCCCCAAAGAGACCACCAGAGACTAATATGCATTCATCCGGGAGAATATTCGGGTTCCGGGAACTAATTATACTAACCCTGCCTTTTCTAGGAATACTGATGAATATGTATTAGTCTAGGAGCATAAAAGCTAGCTACCTGATGTTCCACCAAGGTGTGTGTCTTGGTGGAACAGAGACTCCCAGCACACCCAGTGCTGTTTGCTTGCCTCTATTCATTTAATAAATTGCAAACTTTAATTGGAATCCCATTTGGGACTCAATCATTTATCACAGATGGAGAAAAAATGCATTAGCTATATCGATTGTGGCAAAACGCTTGGGTGCCTTTGATTCCAGTTTGCATGCAAGCTCTACTGTGTCCAGCATGGCAGCACTCAGCTTTGCATGACTTCATTCAGGCCATGATAATCCTCTGTTAGTGAACTCGGTTGGTGCTATACTGATTCAGGTGCATGGTTGTGGTAGTTGTTGGCACCAGCTCTCCTTCAACCATCATCAACCCCACAACAGAAGGGTCCTGTGAGAGACCAGGCAAAGTAGACAACAGTATAATGTCCTCCATCTCCAAGGCAGCTATGCCAAAAGCCCACCGATATCCTTTTGGGTCCTTGAAATATCTATCCTCTCCTGAAGTAGTCTCTTCCAATGATGCATATTGGCTAGTCCCAATGGTTTGCTTTTGCCATGCCTTCCCACTTAGACTCACTTCAGCCTCCAGTACACTTCAGTGTTGGGATCCCCTGTCACTCTAGAAATACAAATGTGTTCTGCCCTTCTATAGCTTGATGGCATTAGGGTACACTGTGCAGTGGTGTCCACTAGCACCTGATACTTCTCTGGGTCTTATGTGCAAGGCTGTCGAATCCACATAGTCCAATAAACCTGATTGTCCCCTTCCCCTGCTCCCGGCTGGAGGCCAGGCCCCTCTAGTCCTGCTCATAGTATTTATTACTGTGTCTGGAGGACTGCCCCTGGGAATTGGAGCAGCAGTACTCTAAGAACGCCTTTTTGTTTTTCCACGCCACTCACATACCCGTGCCTCTAGGGTTGAGGTAGATTTTCCATTCCACTTTCTGATGTCCTCTCCATGGTCACACAAGTAAAACCACAGGGTGACACAGTGTGTGTACCGACCATATCACTTTTCCTGCCCTCCGATTCTAGGCTAGGGGCCCCATTTCTCCCAGCATCAGAGCAGCATAAGAATACAGATCGCATGATTACTGATGCTCTTATGCTCTTCCTCTTCATCCTCCTACTTACATGATGACTCAGCTTAGGAGTAGCTTGTCTCATCTTCTTTCTCCTCCTTTCTTGTCTAGGTAGGAGTTTCTTTCCTTTCTAAAAAAATCTGACTTTCACATCCATTGGTTTTTTTGCGTACAGGAGTAACTGATACTGGCACAGGTTGGTTCTCTGGCCCAGACACAGGGCCCATAAAAGGAGCTGGAGTCACTGCAGGGCATTTTGCAGGTGCTGTAGTGGTGGCAGGGTCTGTCAGAGGGATTGGAGTGGCTTCAGGGCTTGTCACAGAGGTTGGAGTGGCATTGATTGTGGCTCTGCAGGCATAGGCCAAGACCCAGCACATTGCAATGATATTGTGTCTCTTTGAAAATGCCAGGTTTATAACACCACTTTTCCGAGCATTTCACTATTTTTTTAGGATTCTACCCTTGCTCAGGGGTGAAGTTCCAAAGCATTGGAGGTTCCCACTGCTCTAGACATACAGTAAGTAATGTGCTATACAACACAATTCTTAAGTCAAGCACAACAGACCTGAGATTAAAAAGAAAGAAAGAAAGAAAGAAATCGACTTGGTGATCAGCAACTACTAATGCTTGTAGTTGCTTTATATTTTTTGTTTGTTTGTTTTTTTAACATTCTGTGGTCATATCTGTCATTGGCTCAAACGACACTCAAAAAGAGTGTGGTTTAACCAGGCAGGCAGATCAGCACCACACATTCACTCTCACACACACCCTGCTACACCCCCAGTGAATGCAGAAGAGAACGAGGTGGGGGAAAAAAAAAAACAAATCATGGACAGAAAGGGAAGACAAATAATACTAACAATGATGAGGAGGAGAATGATGATGGTGATGATGTTTGGCTGTCCCAAAGCAGTGGTAGCTCCTACCCTAGCCAGCCACCCTTATTGATCGTTCAGCGTGACGTCATGTAGTATGGAACATCTCCTTGGCCACTTGCAATCAGCTGTCCTGCTTTTATCCCACCACCAGCTTCTCAGGCACCCCCAGCCCACCACTGCTGGGCAACAACTAAAACATCAGCACTCAATCAGCATTATTCTCATGCTAAATCCAAAACACAGCATCATACCAGCTACTAGGAGAAAAATTAACTCAATACTAGCCAACATCAGGACACCCATAGACTCAGGGCATGATAACTCTGTATATCAAAAGAGAAAAGGTGGTGGTGATTAATTGGAAAGTATTGGAGCTGAGCGTGATGCAGATGGTATGGAATATAGGGTAGATATTGTCCACGTTTTAGCTGAATAGACTTTTCTTCCTACTAGCTGGTATGGTGCTGTGTTTTGTATATAGAATGCAGTTCCAGGCAGAATAAGAGCATGCATGAGAAGGAAGATCAGAAAAAGTGCAATCTGACAGCCTTCCATCCCCTACCCTTCTGTGAGTCTGCGCTGCAGTTCTATTCTACTAGTTACTGCTGTATTGTCCAAACTGTTCTGCAAACTCCTGCTAATGTTATCTTGTGAAAGACAGCATAATCAGGGTGAGCCATCTGCCAATACACATTAACAGGTGAAGAAATGGAGCATCTGTCCAGGGAAACCTTGAGAAACTGCAGGATTTTGCCTACAGAAACCTGTTGATGTTTGCAAGAAGAGCCTGCAATGGAGGAAGAGGAACCCCACACATTAGGGCAGACTGGGACCCTGCCCAGTGAGCAATGCCCAGGAGGAGGAGGGCCTGGGCACCACGAGGGATGCCATACGAGCTGTAGAACTGCTCAACAGGAACCAGGCCAGCTTCCTACAGAGCTGCCTTATGAGGAGCATGGCCACCAAGAAAATCTGAGTATGATAACACTCATCTCAGATCTGGTGTACCACTACCCGCACAAGTTTCTACAGCCAACAGAGAAAGAGGTTCAGGTCATAGAGTCTCTCAGACTACCTGGTATAGACAAGATACAGGGCTGTGGCAAGGCTGAAAGTCTCAAAAGAACCAAGGTCTTGTGTCAAAGGCCATGGCCATTGTCTCTGCTACAGAATCCTATGAGGAGACAGCTTATGGTTAAAGCACTGGGGCCTCATTGCCTCCTCGACCCCACCCATGAACCAGGCAGGGGTCATACCATTCTCCTGCACCTGGCAATGCACATCCCTGTCTCCTACTGCCCCAGGAAGAGCCCTGAGCAATGTGTGAGGGGAAAGGATCTCCCTTCCCAGGGGCTGGGAGTCAAGACCTGGTCTCTGTGCTTGGTGAAACACATCCAGTTTTCCTATACATCAGTGTCACCTTCACATTGACTTTGTCTGCTTGTCCTCACTGCCTCCAATGCTCTGCTCTAATGAGCTCCAAGGGAAGCTGTGTCAGTGCTGGCCCTCAGGGGGATACTCCAGGAAACTTGCATCTAACTTGGACTTCTTGAGAGATTTCTTCAACTTGCTCTCAGTGCCTGAGGTTTGTGGGCTCATCACCAAAGCCACCAGAAGGGTGATTGTGCTGCCTCCCAGCAGAACAGAGTAAAAGATGTTTCTAGAAAGCTCA
>MU016030.1:0-30907 GCA_011076525.1 Nettapus auritus
AGTGCTGGCACAGAATCAGGACTCTCTCCAAGCCCCAGGAGCCAGCAGGCTGGGGGTGGGCAATTGATGGGGAGGGGACATCACCAGGGCAGCTGACCTAAACCGACCAAAGGGATATTCCATAACACCTGATGTCACACTCAGCAATAAAGGGGGCTCTTGTGGGGGAGGGATCTCTCTCTCTCTCTGGCTCTCTCCTGAACAACCGGTACGCGTTTTGAGGCCCTGCTTCCCAGGACGTGGCCGAACATCACTTGTTGATGGGAAGTAGAGAATAATTTTTCCTTTCTCTCTGTGCTTCCGCGCGGCCTTGTTGTTTCTTTTGTTACATTCTCTCCCCATTCCCTTTCCCTTTAATTAAATCATTCTCATCTCAAACCTCGAGCTCTTTGTGTTGACTTTTTTCTCTCCCCCTCCTCTTTGAGGAGGCGGGGAGTGAGAGAGCGGTTGTGGTGGAGCTCAGCTGACCATCTGAGTAAAACCACCACAGGCTGGTAAAATCATGCTGTTCTGCTTTCATTATCAGACTACAATAAGAAAAAAAAATGCTTAAATTCCTTCTTGTGCTGCTAAGATATCTATGTTAACACAATTTTCAGAGAGAGCTGTGAAGCAATTACTACTCTATCTATTACCAGTAGGGAAACTGAGTCAGATAAAGGATCTTGTGGCTTAGCCATGTTTTCATATAAATCTACATCACTGCTAAGATTAAAGCTGAAGAATTAGCAACTATCAGATGTCAGCCCAGGACACATTTTTTCCATGTTGCAGAATTTTTTTCTTGCAAACTGCAGTGCTGGGCAACCCTATAATTATGCACAATGAACATCAGGAAAAAAAAATATGGCTCAACAGGTTTGCATGGAGCTTCAGAAACTTACTCTCACTACCAATAATATTAATTGAAATAGCTATCTACTTGGCCCCAATTCTCTCTTTGGCCACTTTGTATTGCTTGGACTAGATAAGGACGAGTTCTTATAGCAGCCCCAGAAATTCTCACTAACTTCAGTGAGGTTTTGTACTAGTGCAGAGATTATTACACGTGGAACTAATTGCAGGACTGAGGCCTAAATAAGAAACTGGTCTAGCTCTGCTTGTTATCCAGTTGTCAAAAAGTAGTGCTCATTAAGTACAGAAACAAAGGCTCCAGATGGATTCTATATATCTGAGAAATGTGTTTCCCATATAAAAACAAAATAATCAGTAACACTGCAGTGGAATTTAAAACCTTATTGAAAAGAAGGGAACTCTAAGGCAGATCTTTTGAGGCCCTTCTTCTATGAGGTTTATAATCTACTTTTCCTTAAAAAATAATTTATGCAAGATGCACTTTGACTATTTAAATCCACAGAATACAAATGAAGCTAAAACAAATGCCTTCTAGTCTCACTGCTCTCTTCCATAATGTGAACTCTATGATTTGTTCCAGTTGAGCTCTAATCACTTTTCCCCCATCCTTTAACACTGGGATTTTCTGTCCTACACATTTCTGGACACCTCTAACTTAACCAGTCTTCTGAAGTCCCTAGCAGCATGATCAAACAGATAGGGGTCTCTAACATGAGAGTTATAGCTGTTACAGCTGAAGTTATAGCTGAAGACTGAGGCAAGGAACTTGTTGAGTACATCAGCCTTCTCCATGTCTGTCATTACCAGTTCTCCCTTCTCATCCATCAGAGGGGGCACACTCTCCTTGGCCTTTCTTTTCTGGCCAAATGTACCTATAGAATCCCTTCTTGTTATTCTTTGCATGCCTTGCCAAGCTCAGTTCCATCTGCACCTCTGATCCCAGTCCTATTCAAAGAGCATCCCTTTACTCTTCCCAGGCCACATGTCCTGCTTCCACTGCCTGTGCATTTCCTTCCTGCACCTCAGTTTGACCAGCAGGTCCTTGCTCAGCCATCCCGGTTGTCTGCCCTCCCTGCCCGCTTTCTTGCACAGGGGGTTGGAGAGTTCTTGTGCTCTAAGAAACTCATCCTTAAAGAGTTTCCAGCTCTGTTCAGCTCCTTTATCCCTAAGGTCAGTGTTCCAGGGGATCTCATCCACTAGGTCTTTAAACAGCTTGAAGTTTGCTCTTTGGAAGACTTTGCTCTTTGCCAAGCCTGTATTCCTCAAGATCACAAACTCAATCAGGGTGTGGTCACTGCAGCCCAGCCTGCCTCCAATCTTAACCTCTTTAATGAATTTGTCTGCATTGGTGAACACCAGGTCCAGTAATGCTTCTCCTCTGACTAATCTGTCTAATACCTGGACCAGGAAGTTATCCTCAATGCACACTAGGAGTCTCCTGGATTGCTTACAGCCTGCTGTGTAGTTTTCTCAGCAGACATTCAGGTGGTTGAAGTCCCCCATCAGGATGAGAGCACGCAAATGAGATGCTTCTTGTAGTTTATGTAAGAAGACCTCCTTAACAGGCTCTCCTTGATCAGGCAGCCTGAAGTAGACATCAACCACCAGGTGTTCTTTATTGGTCTGGTCCTTAACTTTTACCCACAAGCTCTCAACCTCTCTGTGGCTGCTTTTCAGTGTGGCAGTTTTACTCAGCTGGGCAGCCAAGCTCCACCACAACCGGTCTCTTACTCCCCCTCCTAACAGGGAAAGGGGGAGAAAATACAATGAAAAAGCTGGCTGAAACTGGCCCTTGTCTAACATGGAGCAGCTTCTGGATTCTTCTCACAGAGGCCATCCCTGCTACCAAAATCTTGCCACATAAGCCCAATACACTCAGAGGCATCTCTTCACAGTCAATCCCTTCCCTAACATAGAGGGCAACACCCCTACCCCTCCTTCTCTGCCTATCTCTTCTGATAAGCTCGTAGCACTCTATTCCATTGTTCCAGTTTTGTGATCTGTCCTAACACACTTCCATGATAGCACTCAGCTCATATTTTTCTAATTGCAATATTGTTTCCAACTCCTCCTGTTTGTTTCCCATGCTGTGTGCATTGATTGGTGTAGAGGCACTTCAGCTCCACTCATGACAGAACCACCTGTTTGAAAAGTTCATCCAGCTGGGCACACTTGCACCCATGACACCCACCTCTGCCTTCAGGACCTAGGAGGACTTCCAGATTCTGATGTGCCCTAGAACTGAGGTTCTGGGCAGCTCTTTTGGTCCTCGGAAGGTCTGTTTGGGTGTAGGCATCTGCCTGGGGAGGTCACGGCCCCTCCGTTCCCCTCTGTTTGGGTTTAAGCCTCAGCGTGGCAAGCGGACACCATTTTTGTTTCAGTAGAAGGCTCCTTCCTCTGTTACTCCCAGAACAGAAAAAAAGCGACCTACCTTCTGCCCTCCCTGCGTGCCCTCCCATGCAAACTGCCATGCCACGCCACTCCCTTGATGCCGTGCCACACCCTATTTGCCTGGTCCTGGTTGCTCACACTCCCTAGGGCAGCTTTGGTACGTGAGGGTGGCTGCTGTTGTTGCTGGCCCCACACAAGCTTTGGGTGCTGCCAGGTGCTGCCACCTCCCTCCACTCTCTGATGTTGCCTCAATGGAGGAACCGCCCTGCACACCTTGATCCCCTGCTCGGCTGAGGAACGTGCCTGCCTCAGAGGCGATCACCTGTATAGTTCAAGGAAAACAAGTAAAAATTAAGAAAAAAATAGACTAACAGAGAAGCCTAAGTTGGACAAAAAGAGAATGATCTTTTGGATACATTATCAAAGGAAGAAAATTGCCTCACTTCAGTGCCTGGTAAAATTCTGGAGATTATTCTAGGAGTTACTGAAAAATATCTGAAAGGCAGCCCATCCTTTCAGGTCAGAGCCAACATGGGTTCACTAGGGGAAGGTCATGTCTAACAAAATTAATTTCCTTCTATGGCAAGATCACCCAGCTAGTTAACCAAAGGAAGCCAGCCAATGTAATCTTTCTGGATTTCAGTAAAGCTTTTGATACTGCCTCTCACAGTATCCTTCCGGACAAAATGACCAGAATACAGTTAGATAAAAGCATAATAAGATAGGTGAACAGCTGGCTGATGGGTCATACCCAAAGGGTTCTTGTAAATGGGGTTACATCAGGATGGCGACCTGTCACTAGTGGGGTTCCCCAGGGCTCCATTTTAGGACCAGTCCTCTTCAATGTTTTCATAAACAATTTGGATGTAGAGGCTGAAGGTTTTTTGAGCAAGTCCACAGATGATACCAAATTGGGTGGAGCTGTTGACTCCACTGAGGGTAGTGAGGCCTTGCAGAGAGATCTGAACAAATTAGAGATCTGGTCAATCACGATCAACATGAAGTTTAACATGAGCAAGTGTCAGATTCTGCACCTGGGAAGGGGAACCCTGGTTATATGTTCAGACTGGGGGACAAGATGCTGGAGAGCAGTCCCACAGAAAAGGATCTGGGGATTTTGGCTGACAGCAAGCTGAACGTGAGCCAGCAGTGTGCCTTGGCAGCCAGGAGGGCTAACCGTATCCTGGGGTGCATCAAGCATGGCATTGCTATCCAGTCAAGGGAAGTGATTGTCCCACTCTGCGCTGGTGCAGCCTTACCTTGAGTACTGTGTACAGTTTTGGGTGCCACTGTATACGAAAGATATAAAACTGTTAGAGAGCGACAAAGATGGTAAAGGGTCTAGAGGGGAAGACATATGAGGAGCGGCTGAAGTCACTTGAGTTCAGCCTGGAGAAGAGAAGACTGAGGGGAGACCTCATCAAGATCTACAGCTTCCTTGTAAGGGGGAGCAGAGAGGCATCTCTTCTCTCTGGTGACCAGTGATAGGACCCAAGGGAATGGCCTGAAGCTGCAACAGGGGAGGTTCAGGCTGAGTATCAGGAAAAGGTTTTTCACCAAGACAGTGGTTGGCATTGGAACAGGCTCCCTAGGGACATGGTTATGGCACCAAGCCTGTTGGAGTTTAAGAAGCATTTGGACGATGCTTTCAGACACATGATCTGATTTGGTATACAAAGCGTCCTGGTATAGGCTGTATCTCATAAATCAGTGTTTTTACTCATGGCTTAGTTACATCATTTCTTCCATACAGACTCCTCATTCCCACCACATGCCCTCTGTCCACAAAATCCAAGGAGGGTGTGCTGTGTCTGTAACTGAAGACAATGTACAAGTGCCCGACCATAACTATCGAGGTGTTTCAGAAGTTCAAGTACCTCTACAGTTAGGCAGTGGCAGGCAGGGGGTTTGAGTTTCTTAATTTTGAGTTTCAAATTGAGTGTCTTACATACCTATGTTAATTCATTTATAAATGCCCATAAAATACATACATGAAGATTACAAAATGCCTATGGATCTTCACAAACTGTAACTGAAAATTGATGCTAGAAGTCTTGTGTGATTTTTGGAAGGTAATAGCACTCACTGGATGAAGCAAATCTTCAGGGTCATGTTACAATCAGGTATGTCAAGTAACTACTATACAGGTATTCATGTTCAGATGTTACTACTACTTTAGAAGATTAAGTCATGATATCTTTTCCTTATCTTCAGGTGTAATCCTTGGATTTTCTCTCCAATCATATAAGATGACCTATCAGGAAGTCAAGTACTTTTCATTTATAGGAGAACTACTCATGAGAATGATACAAATGCTGGTCCTGCCACTAATTGTATCCAGTTTAGTCACAGATAAAAAAAAGAAGCAGATTTTTTTGTTGTTGTTCCAAAGTTTTATTTTAATTAATTTGATAAAAATGCATACACCAAATAACAAAATAACAACAAAATAATATTCCACATATTTATCTAGGTGCAATCTTTGAACATATAGAATATAATGAAAGTTGCCCAGCTTCTGCTCTGACTAGCTATCTCAAAGGAGAAAGCATTTAAAATAAGGCAAAAGGACTGTGTGAATATAAATAATACAGAAACATAAAACTGGAATTATGGCTGGCAAAACTAGAGCAAAGAGAAAAATGTTACAGGCACAGTATGAAACTGAAATTGGAAATCAAACATTTGAAGCCCTTGATCCTTCATTTCTCTGCTTGAATGCTTTAAAAAGTGAAAAATGAATGCATACATACTAGTCCAGTCAACTTTGTCTTTATATATTTAAATTGCTGTTTTTTTATGTTTTTACTTGCTATTTCTAAAGTAGTGACAATGAGCTGTATATTTTTTCATTTTAGCTAAAATCAGCTTTAAACTTGGTTTGCATCCTAAACACAAAAAGACAAATTGAACCTATATAGTTTGGTAAGAAAATCTGGAAATGCAGAGACGTTAAATCAATCAGTTTACAGTGTTATAGATTCCTCCCTCAAATAATTTATAAGAGGCGTTACGAGATTTAGTATCGAGTTTATTGAGTAAGCAATCAGCAAGCAAAACAACGCTGGGCGGCCGGGGAGTCTCTGCTCCGCCAACGGCGCGTGCCTCACCTGCCTAACGTGCATACCTGAAGTGACAAACTATCTCATACCTGAAGTGACAAATATCTCATACCTGAAGTGACAAACTATCTCATACTTATACAGCAGAACAATGAATATTCAAGTAACACCTATACATGTTCATTACCTAATCCCGCCTACTCTCGCTTCGCATGCTAATTACCTTATCAGTCCTTTACGCTTGCGCAGATTCTTCCAAGAATTGTGGGCAGGGGTCTTCGGGACGTGGGCAGTGGTCTTCGGGAGGAAGACTGTAGGTCTTTTTTTGACTGTAGTCAAAAAAAAGACTGTTAGGCAGAGAGATCCCCCGTGCATCCAGCGCTGCCAATAAAGAATACTTCGTCACTAAGAAAATTTCTGACTTCGTTCTTCAAATCAGGAAGACCATAGGTCGTCCTCGCAGTGCACTTTTCACCTTTTGCTTAAAAATGCTGAGTCAGCAGGGTTAGCTGTTTTCCAAGCTGCAGAACCAGTTTCGGCTGACAACCTGTTATCTGTCTTTCCCCATTTGGTGTGTTTCAGCCCAAGTTTCAACAAGATGCTAGCAGACACAATATACATGAGGATGTCTTATTCTCATTATATTTTGACTACAAGATTTATTTTGTCCTAAAGTGAGTTCATACAATATCATTCCCCCCTTTTCTGGAAAATCTTAGTAAATTCTTTTACTTAATACAAACGTTTTTCTTCCCAATCTCTATGATATGTATCCCTCAAAGCCTTGCCATGTACTCTTGTCAAGGAAGCTAATACGGCCATTCGTTGTAACATTTTCCAGTTCCAAACGAGCATTAAAAAAGACAATACTAGACTTATACCAACTAATATCAATAAAACGATAATGGGGTGAGATAAGGTGTTCAAACTCCCAGTTGCAGTTGGCGACCATCCAAAGAGGGCATCCCACCACTTGTGATTTGTGTCTTGTTTTACTCTCTGTAAAACTCTGTTTATTTCCTTTGTATCAAGATGGACAGTGATTAGAGTATTTTCTCCATTTTCCTGAATGTTTTTTAAAATGTTGATTAGGGCAAAAAGTGAGAAAGAAACATCACCAGGGCAGCTGACCTAAACCAACCAAAGAGATATTCCAGTGATACCAGTGCTGTTCCAGCTACGAGTGCAACACTGTGTGGGCTGCAGCAGGGAGAAGTGACTCCATCCCAAACAGACCCAACACACAGCCTCTCTTGATTTTAGAATATATGGAGATGAAATTTTATTTTATGCTCTGATTCTGAATATCAAACTATTGGATATTACCTCCTGTCTTTTCAAGTTTTATTAACAAAAATGATGAACCTGAAACAGAAAAATAGAAGTTGGCAATGTAGTTTTGACTTCTTTTAATTTACCTTTCAAAGCCAATATTCACAGATTTTAAACAGTAAGATAACACCATCCAATGATAGTTTAAAGACAGACACAATAGCAAGGTATCAAATTCAGGAAGTAAGACCTGGTATGAGGTACTAAACCTTTGGAAGGCATACAGTATTTCAACAATCTTCCGTGTTTGCGTGGGGTGTGTATATGTTAAGAGTTGTAGTGCTTAGCACCCTCCATGATCAAGACAGAAGATTAAATACTGGAGCTGGCCTTTCTCAGTAAAAGTTTCAGGTCTCTGATTAATTCTGAAAATTTTAATGAAACAAAGCCTTATGTAAAACATGCTCCCACAACCTGTTGTGCAGATTTCTGTTTGTAACAGAAAAGAACAACTAATCTACAGTATCAGAGCCTGACTTCTCAAATGGTAAATGGTGTACCATTTCTACACTGCAAAAAAGAGTTGAATTCTCAGCAGAATGTTAGGTGTTTTTTTTTTTTTTTTTTTAATTATTATTTTCTGGACAAAAATCAGTAGTGTTTGTTTAAGTTAAGGAGCTGAATTTTGTACATGTATATAGTTGTATAACAGAATCATATTGCTGAATAATCTATACTGTTCATAAAGAAGCATATCAGGTTATAAAAACATATCGAGTTATAAAAAGATGGTTTTTGAGGTGTACTTTTCAGTGATACAATCAAATTTATGGACAACCTAATTTGCAGATAATTCTGGTGACAATGAGAACAAACTTTGAACTAAACTTATAGCATTTTTATTCCAATGTAGATGTTCAAAATAAAATTCAACTTAAATGAATATAGTGAAGAGAAGATTTAAAGCTTGAAAGGAATGGAAAAAAATGGGAAAATCTCCTTGGTTCAGGAGAGACAACCTGAAGTTTTTGCTTGGGCAGATAATGGTAGGTCAAGGGGGAATGGCTTTAAACTAAAAGAGGGGAGATCTAGATTAGATGTTAGGAGGAAATTCTTCACTCAGAGGGTGGTGAGGCACTGGAACAGGTTGTCCAGAGAGGTTGTGGATGCCCCATCCCTGGAGGTGTTCAAGAGCAGGTTAGACAGGTCCCTGGGCAACCTGATCTAATGATCTTTAAGGTCCCTTCCAACCTACGCCATTCTAAGATTCTACAGTTCTATATTTACTGCTCATCTTTGATTTCTCTTTTGTTGTAATTTATAAGAGAAGCAATTTTAGGGCTTTTGGAAGGAAGAAGAATTTTCACTGCTGGCAGTGAAGCAGAGTGTTCTTTACGGAATGGAGACATGATTCCTAATTTCATCCTCACACAAAAGACACTACTGAAAGACAAACTACTCCCAGTTTATGCATTCTTACTAGTCTCTGAGCTATAGAAAAATACTTTTGATGCTAAAAATAGCATAAATTCCATCAAAATTCAGGGATTGTCTCTTATTATGCATATTAAAAAGATCAGGTATACACAACACAGGTCACATATTTTGCAAAGCAGTATTTTGAATTAAGGTGTTTGTGCTTTACAGAGTTACTGCAATAACAGTTTTTTTCATGCCTTCATTTACTTTGCTGCTCCACCTTCTTGAATAATGTTCATGTTTTTACTCCCATAAATAATAATTCCCAACAAATAAGAAACCTGATCTTGTAAAGTATATATTCCTTTCTTACCTTTACATTTCTTTTTTGACTGTTTTGTTCTCAACTAGAAGCTGATATAACAGCACTGAATTCTGTTTTTCTCAACAGTTTCATCTGCCTGTCCATATTATTTTGTCTTTTTTACAGTACAGTAACACTTGGGAATCGCAGTCAATGAGACTGCGAACCCTCAGTGCCAAGAATTTTGTGCAGACATATTCAGAAAACAGAGCTCTACTCTGAAGAATTTCTGGTATAGTTTAACAGAAAGCCTGAGGTTAGACCTTGATAGTTGCCTTTATTTGTTTTTTAATTCTACCTTAGACATACATTACAAAACGGTTAATTGCAGGCTTGACTTCCTTGATGTGCAGTTTTACACCATCATTTGTGGGACATTCAAATTATGCATACATATTTCTGTATGCAACTTCTGTAATTTCTGTATCTAACTTTTTATTCCTACAAAAAACACCTGTTAATTTAGCTTAGTACTAATAATCCAAATCTATAACTGAGGTGTTTGCCACTGAGGTTTAAGTTTTTGTTGATCAAGATATGCCTGTGCCAGAACTGTTTGGGTCATGGAACATAACTCACATAGAAGACTTTCTTATCCAGTCTTTTGCTGACACATACATACAACCTGGACAGACCAAGAGGAAGAATTTCCTGTTGTAGAATACAAGACTGTTGCCATATCATGTTTAAGTATTACTGTAATCCTTTATTTATATTTGATTTATCATTCAGTTCTTTCAATAAGGAATTGAGGTTCATGACTGCAATTCATGGAATCACATTATCATCTTTTCATAAATATAGTTAGGATGCTTTCAGTCTCTAGCTGTTTGATTTTGTTAGTTGAACCCTAAAAACTTCATTATGACTTTGATGAAACTATTCATAAGTAGCATCTTCCATCTATTCAGTTTGCTGGTCAGCAGCCTCTTTTAGCATACGTATTTCAAAAAGTGCTTTATTTCAGTTGATTCAAAAGAGGCCTCACATAAGCCTTTTAATTGCCTGACTTATTATGAGTTATCATTTGAAAGATACAGTGGGTGGTCTGTGATTCTGAAAATGTAGCACAGAGAATTGATTTAGATGTACCTTCTGTATAGGTTATGAAACATCTCTAACTGTTAGGCATTATTCAGAATGGAAGAATTTCTCTACCTTAAAGGTTACAAAAATAGAAAAGGGAAATTGGTACATGGAACAATAGTTAATCACAAAATAGGTACCTGAGTCCAAATTGTGACCTTCAAAGTCCCTCTAGATAAAAAAGCTTAGTTCTAGAAATCTATAAAGTCAATGGGGACTTCTCCATTCGTTTTGGAAGACCCCCTACTTCTCACAGTTCTGCTTGTATTTTTCTCAGAATTGTCATGACCTAAACATCAGTTTGCCTATTTCCAGTCTAAGCACTGGTGATCTAGAAACGGAGCATGTCTGACACGTACATGCAGAGAATCAGCTGGATTTGAGATGCCCTGTGTTCCTGTTCTTGCTCCAAGGATTACATCACAACCTGGGGAACCCTGCTGTAGATGAATGTTTTAGCCATTAGGTTAAAACATCATTTTGTCTTTTGCTCTCTTGGCATATGTATTTGCCTTTAGAAGTCTTGCATTTCCTTCTGTCTGATGAAACAACTTTGAAAGGAATGGTGGAATTCCATCTGTAACTTGGGTTTTGAAAGGAAAAGTTTGAGTCAATTCCTGAAGTGCCACTGACACCATTCCCAAGGTGAGGGCTCATCTGCTTCTAGATCTAGATCTTGACTGGGTGAAAATATCTAGCATTGTCCTGACTCAGAAAGAACTGGGAGTAGGAATGTAATCCTGCTTTACTTTTCCTCCTGGCAAGTTTTAGGTGGCAAGTTTTAGGCTTTCTTTGTGGACTTGTGGGGTCACCCTTTTGAGTCTCCTAGCTCTCACCCATGCACTAAAAAAGATATCCAGCTCTGAGATTTGGATTCCACATGCAGCTTCCTTTACTTACATTTTAGGCTTTGAAGGACTAGATTACATCTCCTTGTTTATTTAATGTATGTATTTCCAAGTCAAAAAGATTTAAAAAAACTTCAAAATGTATGCGGTAGTTTGATTTATCAACTGCCTTTTGTTAGTACTCCGAGGAATTCCCTCATTAATGGTACTGCTATATTCATACAATGGTAATTTTTGTCTTTTTAATTTGGTCATTGTGAATGGTAAAAGCAGAGTATTTCATAGAGTCAGTTTGAAGGAGCAGTTTATGTTTCAGTGTAAATAAATGCTTATCACTGTACTGGGTCTGGCTGGGATGTTAACTTTCCCTGCAGCAGCCCATACAGTGCCACGCTCTGCACTTGGAGCTAGAACAGCAGCGTTATCACACCAGTGTTGTGTCTGCTGCTGAGAAGTGCTGGCACAGTATCAGGACTTTCTCTAACCCTCCTGGGGGGTGGGCAAAAAGTGAGAAAGAAACATCACCAGGGCAGCTGACCTAAACCAACCAAAGAGATATTCCATCCCATATGATGTCACACTCAGCAAAAAAAGGTGGAAGAAGGAGGAAGAGAGGAGGGGTGGGCTTTCGTTGCGAAAACGTCTGTCCTCCTCGCGAACACCGGCTACGTGCGTTGAGACCCTGCTTCAAGAACGTGGTCAGGCATCGCTCATTTGTGGGAAGTAGAAAATCATTTATTTCCTCTGCACTTCCATATAGCCTTTACTTGTTTTGTTTTTTTTTTTCTGTTCCCTCTCCCCCTCCCTTTCCCCTTTCCTTTTTTCCCTTTTTCCCTTTAGTTGAATTGGTAATTAATAATATTTCCTTAATATATATATATATTTTTTTCTTTTTCCTCTTTAATTAAATTATCCTTATCTCAACCCGTGAGTTGTTCTTTCCTTTACTTCTTCCCCTCCTCCTCTGAGGAGGGGGAGTGAGAGAGCGGTTGTGGTGTTCAGCTGCCTAGCACGGTAAAACCACCACAATCCTTTTTGGCGCCCAACGTGGGGCTCGAAGGGTTGAGATAACAATAAAATTGATTAAAACTCTACAACTAACACACTTACTTGCTAGTCACCATGTTCAGCGTCCTGTTAATATTGGTTGGTTTAATCGCATGTCATGCAATCCGTGTCATATTCTCTTTTCTCCTCTGTATTCGATCCGAGAATGGGCTACAATCTGTGTTCGTTTTTTTAAACTCGCTGTGCTGCCAAGCACTGGCCTTGAGTTTAATCTGGCATTCAGGCTCTGCCCTGTTATCATTTGGGTCTCATGGAAACTATCTTTTAGAGAATATTCAGAATTACACTGCCTTCTTCTCCTCATCTGGAAGTCAGTTCATGAATGATATCAGGAATGGTACCGTCTCCTTCTTTCACAGTGGGCTAATTACAACAGTTTTTGAGTATTTTGAATATCCATGTGTAAGCCATATATTGCTATTTCTAATTCTGCATAACGGGGCTTCTCTTCTCTCTAAGATTAGCCGATTGTTTAGAAAGCTTACCTGGCAATCTATCCCGAAACAGTCTTATGGCGAGTGGCAAGGTGTGTGGGAGGATATAGGCAGGTACCTGTCACGGGTGTCTCCCCCAATAGTTTTGAACTTCACCCCTGAACAAGTGCAAAATCCGGAAAACCTGATAAAATGTTTGAGAGTCGTATGCCCTGACCCTGACAATGCTGGAGAACGACAGCTTGCAGCATTGTGCTGGGTCCTGGCTTACTCCTATCAAACACTGTTTAACATCATCCAGCACTTTGAAGAGGGGGAGGAAGTCTCTGAATGTGATGACCAGATAACACGCGCTGTGGCTGACCCAAAGGACCGACCGACTATGGTATCAGTTGCCCCCGTAGTCAAGTCAAAACAATGGAAACGGAAGTCAGCTCGCTTAGTAAGGGAAGAAGCCTCTCCTAAGAAGGAGGGAGAAGGGGAAAAGGCAGGCACCTCTAAAGCAGGGCCATCACAAGAACAGCAGGAAGAAGAGATGGAAATCGTAAATGAATCAGAAACCACTCGATCCCTATCCCTAAGTGAGTTGCGAGAAATACGAAAGGACTGTGGTCGACACCCAGGTGAACACATCCTCACCTGGCTGCTTCGATGCTGGGACACTGGGGCCAGTAGCCAACTATTAGAAGGCAGTGAAGCCAAGCAGCTGGGATCCCTCTCTAGAGAAATGGTAATTGACAAAAGAATTGGAAGAGGGACACAGATTCTCAGCCTCTGGAGGTGACTCCTGGCAGCTGTGAAAGAAAGGTATCCCAATAAGGAAGACATTGTATATCAAGTGGACCACTGTGGACAAAGGTCTCCAGCAACTGAGGGAATTAGCTGTGCTGGAGATGATTTATAGTGATTTGGACAATGCCCAGACACCTAGAGATCCCGATGAAGTCCAGTGTACAACATCCATGTGGCGTAAATTGGTGCGGAGTGCACCAGCATCACATGCCAGTACGCTGGCAATGTTTAATTGGGATGAGGGGATGGGACCAACAGTGTATAATGTGTCCTGCCAACTTAAGAAATATGAAGACAATCTCTCTGCTCGAGTACAGGCCTGTGTCTCGGTTGTGGAGAAACTGTCAGAAAGAATTAGAACCTCGCAGAACGAACATATCCCTCCTCATCCAGACAGAGTGATATCTCAGCCATTAAGAAGCAGTATCTTCCTGCTCAAGAGAGAGAGTACCCAAGACGCACACCACGTGGCGCCTTGTGGTTTTATCTGCGTGACCACGGGGAAGATATGAGGAAGTGGGATGGTGTACCTACTTCAACCCTAGCTGCTAGGGTACGTGAACTGAAAGGAAAGACAGCAGCAAGAAGAGGGACTCCTAAGAAAAATGCTGCTCCGGTTTCTGTTGGGCCATCCTCCAGAGGCAATAGAAGAGCTGATGTTAGTTTTGACATTGATGAATGGGCCTATGCTCCTCATGAGCAAGAATTAAGTGGTGGATGCTCCAGCCAGAACTAGAGGGTCCCTGCCTCTGGCCAGGTAGAGGAGAGGGATAACCGGATTTATTGGACTGTGTGGATCCGATGGCCTGGCACATCGGCGCCACAAGAATACAAAGCTCTAGTGGACACTGGTGCACAATGTATCTTAATGCCGTCAGGCTACCAAGGGACAGAACCCATCTGTATCTCTGGAGTGACAGGAGGATCCCAACAGCTAACTGTATTGGAAGCTGAAGTGAGTCTAACTGGGAATGAGTGGCAAAAGCATCCCATTGTGACTGGCCCAGAGGCTCCGTGCATCCTTGGCATAGACTACCTCAAGAGAGGGTACTTCAAGGATCCAAAAGGGTACCGGTGGGCTTTTGGCATAGCTGCTCTGAGCACAGAGAAGATTAGGCAGCTGTCTACCCTGCCTGGCCTTTCAAAAGACCCTTCCGTTGTAGGATTGCTGAAGGTTGAAGAACAGCAGGTACCAATCGCGACCACAACGGTGCACCGACGGCAATATCGCACAAACCGAGACTCACTGATTCCCATCCATGAGTTGGTTCATCAGCTGGAAAGTCAAGGAGTGATCAGCAAGACTCGCTCACCCTTTAACAGTCCCATATGGCCAGTGCAAAAGTCTAATGGTGAGTGGAGACTAACAGTGGACTATCGTGGCCTGAATGAAGTGACGCCACCACTGAGCGCTGCAGTGCCGGACATGCTAGAACTCCAGTATGAACTAGAGTCAAAGGCAGCCAAGTGGTATGCCACAATTGATATCGCTAATGCATTTTTCTCCATCCCTTTGGCAGCAGCATGCAGGCCGCAGTTTGCCTTCACTTGGAGGGGCATCCAATACACCTGGAATCGACTGCCCCAGGGGTGGAAACACAGCCCTACCATTTGCCATGGACTGATCCAGTCTGCGCTGGAACAAGGGGGAGCTCCTGAACACTTGCAGTACATTGATGACATCCTCGTGTGGGGCAACACAGCAGAAGAAGTCTTTGAGAAAGGGAAAAAGGTAATCCAAATTCTCCTGAAAGCTGGTTTTGCCATTAAACAAAGTAAGGTCAAGGGACCTGCACAGGAAATTCAGTTCCTGGGGGTAAAATGGCAGGATGGACGTCGCCATGTTCCAACGGATGTGATCAACAAAATAACGGCAATGTCTCCGCCAACTAGCAAAAAAGAAACACAAGCCTTTCTCGGCCTTGTGGGATTCTGGAGAATGCATGTTCCAGGCTATAGTCAGCTTGTGAGTCCTCTATATCGAGTGACTCGAAAGAGAAACTGTTTCGAGTGGGGCCCCGAGCAACAACAGGCCTTTGAACAAATCAAACAGGAAATAGCTCGTGCAGTAGCCCTTGGGCCTGTCCGTACTGGACCAGCTGTGCAAAACATACTTTACACTGCAGCTGGGGAGCATGGCCTCACCTGGAGCCTCTGGCAGAAAACCCCAGAAGAAACTCGAGGTCGACCTCTGGGTTTCTGGAGCCGGGGCTATCGAGGATCAGAAGCCAATTACACCCCAACTGAAAAAGAGATACTAACGGCATATGAGGGTGTTCGAGCTGCTTCAGAAGTTGTGGGTACGGAAGCACAGCTCCTCTTGGCACCATGGCTACCTGTGTTGCATTGGATGTTCAAAGGGAAAATCCCCACTACACATCATGCGACTGATGCTACGTGGAGTAAGTGGATAGCATTAATCACACAGCGGGCTCGAATGGGAAAACCTAATCGCCCAGGAATCCTGGAAGAGATCATGGATTGGCCAGAAGGCAGAGATTTTGGAGTGCCGACAGAAGAGGTAACCCGTGCTGAAGAAGCACCACCATATAATGAGTTGCCAGAAGACAGAAAGCAATATGTGTTGTTCACTGATGGATCCTGCCGTGTGGTAGGGAGCCATCGGAAATGGAAAGCTGCTGTGTGGAGTCCCACACGACGAGTTGTGGAGGCCATGGAAGGGGAAGGAGAGCCAAGTCAGTATGCAGAAGTAAAAGCCATACAACTAGCCCTGGAGATTGCCGAAAGAGAAAAATGGCCAGTACTGTATCTCTACACTGACTCATGGATGGTGGCAAATGCTCTGTGGGGGTGGCTGCAGCAATGGAAACAGAACAACTGGCAGCGCAGAGGTAAACCTATCTGGGCTGCTACTCTGTGGCAAGATATTGCTGCCCGGGTAGAAAACCTGGATGTAAAAGTACGTCATGTAGATGCCCACATGCCCAAGAGCCGCGCTACTGAAGAACATCAGAATAACAAAGAGGTGGATCAAGCTTCAAAAACTGAAGTGGCTCAGGTGGATCTGGACTGGGAACGCAAGGGCGAGCACAGTAAAACCTAGCATGGTAAAACCACCACAATCACATAAGTCCCATCTTTTATAGACCATTTTGGAACAAATGAATTTTCAGTTATGCCAAGTTACCAAAATGGTGAAAACCAAATATACATTGTATAACTGTCAAGCTGATTTCCATTTATGATCTTGTATCCGTACAAATAGAAAGTAGGCAGCCATGTCAAATTTAAACAAAGAAAATGCATTTCTTCAATTTATGGAAATGAACAAGATTCAAAAGTTGAATATAACTACCACTAAGAGAAAGAACATGAGCGTACAACTAGTGAATATGGATAACAATAGCATTTTGTTATCCTCCTGAATCTCATGTTATCCTTCTGGTTTTCTTTGCCTCCTTTCCTGCTTTTAACTGTTTTCCTTTTCACTATTGTATAGTTCAATGGACCTTTTATTTTCCTCTCTTTTTCAAAAATGCTTTATAAAAATAAACTTATTTTACATGGCTCTTAAAAAGTTATATACTCTGGGGTTTCATCATGTTAATTAAAAGTACATACAGTGTCAGTACAATTCCAAGTCTATTGGATTGATGTAATAAATGGAGTAATCCAGCACTTATTAAAATCTATCTGGAATAATTTCCAATTGTTCTTTCCCTGTTTTTCATAGTATCTTACCTATTCCATTCACTCTATTTTTTGTTGCACGAATGATCTAACTTAAAACTTCATGATCAGGAACCTAGTTGCTTCCTAATACATGTTGTAGACATCTTAGTACATTCAGTGAACAACACATTTAGAGTAATTTGTGTATGAGGAAGAAATCTCTTTGCTCCTTACTTTTTTTTTTTTTTTTTTTTTTTTTTAATCACTTACATTGTTTTATTGCTCCAAAGGTCCAGGCTAAACTGGGCTATATTATGCTGGGCAAGAAGTATATGACAAAATATGGTAAATCCCAAAGATACTGAGATAGTGAGTTCTAATCTGAAACTGAATGAAATACAAAATCTGAATGTAATGCATAGTAAAAGAAAGGAATTGGGAGGATGGACAGTGGATATACACAACTAATGTGACTACATGGATTATTTTATGCAGTTGCTGGTTCCAGTACATCTGACTTTTTTAAGAAGACATAAAAATCAAAAAGTCATTTGAATATCTCCCAGATGCTATTTATCCTTATCTAACAGTCAATGCTCCAGTACAAAGTATCAGAATGCCTGCATTTGTATCTTACTTTTTTAGCAGCCCTATTAAAATTCAGAAGATCAAATTTCTTTATTTACCTCTCTTTCATATTGGATTTTTTTGGTATGCTTTTTCAATTATACTTTATCTTGATTCACCTAAAAAGATATATATTTAATAAACCTATGTTTATTTCATATCATAAAATCCCCAGAAACTTTTAGATGCTTGATTATTTCAAGGTTATTATGTGACAAGTTCAAACCAGAAAAATGAAAGTTTCAGGAATTAATAAACAGCCAAACATACCATCTTGGGCTACACCTTCATTTTGGCTAACTCAAAGGCATTTCAGTGCAGATGACAACTCATTCTAGTTTTACAATAGCTAGGGTACTAGTAAGAATCTAATGACGTTAAACGTTTACTCAGCATACAAGTCACTGGCACCTTGCTTATGATTTTGTACTGCTTTGCAGTCACCACAGTAACTACAATGCGCACGTGCTGAAAAATTGAAAGGACTGTCCAGCCCTAACACTAGTTCATTTTCTGCTGAAATGTCTTTTTAGTCCCCTCTGATGCTCATATGAACCCTAAATTGTTTCTTGACAGTCTGTAGTATTGGCACTGTTTTCTGTTGTAACTTAAATTTTGATAGCATGATTGCCATGTTCTACTAGCACTGCAGGGAAATTTCTCATAAAATCTCTAAGAAATCACGTAAACACCCCAATGTCTCATGTTGTTAATGTCCTACATTCCACACACGATAGCCTTGACATCTGCTTTGTAAGAAGTAGTATTATATAAAGCAATTTAAATTGAATTTCTAGACAAGGTTTTGAGAAGTCCACCAGAGCCTGTTTTCACAAGCTGTATGAAGAGTGGAGTGAATGTATGTTTCTCTAGATTGATTTATGACCACCAAGAAATGTTACTTTTCAGCACCACTTTGCAAGTCCACTGATTTTTCAAATTAGAGCACATTAGAAGGTAGTAAGGTAATATTTATTGTATTTTGTACCTTTACTAATGCCTACACTGTTGTGATTCACAAAATAGGCATGTGTATTGTTGTTTCTATTATGTGTATGGCAGTCTGACAACTAGTGCTGTTTCATTTCATTAACACCAGAGTGTACAATAAGAAATTAAGATTGTGATAAATGAACATAATTCTGTGATTATTTTGCAAGTAAATGCTAAACTAGCATGCTGTTCATATTTCACTGCCTGGCATTTATTACTGGTTACTAAATAGCATAATTACTGTTCTTTGTATTTCTATACTTGTTCTCATTTTTGAAAAAGATCATCTTTGAATTTTTAACTGTTACTCTCTTTTAAAGACCGTCCAGTGTCTGTTTTTATTTTTTTCCATAAAATTATAAGTATTTCTTAACTTCAAATAGAATTAAGGTTTTGCTTAGCAATATATTACTATATATTTGTTTTCAATATATTGCTAAAAGGTTCACACAGTGAGAAACACCAGTTGTGCTGAGCAGGTTCTTTAGGAAAGATTTGGGACAAAGACAATGTATAAGTTCAGCATAAATAGAATTATTTTCTCCTTAGCTGTCCTTAAACTGTCTTGATTTTGTTGTATATATCTTATCCTTTTGTCTGATGTCACATTTCTCTCTTTATGTTTTACCATGTTCTCTCACTTAGGACTCACCTCCCATAGCTGTTTCTCCTACAGTGATGGATCTTTGCTTTGATCCCATGCAATTTTTACTAAGGATGCCTTAAGTACTGTCACTGTGCACATTGTCAGGGTGTAATGGGATCAAATACCCTTCACTGGGTATGTCAGCCTCAGTCTTCAGTGGATACAGAGGATACCAGTAGCAGAAAAGTTGTTGTTTCAATGCATGAGACTTTTTTTCTGGGTGTTATCCAGGGGTCCTGTCTATCTGTGTATCACAGACTTGTAGCTCTTAGGACTCATTTTAAATGATTGTTCAGACCAGTAGTGTGAGATAGGAGAGTCTGTTAATCCACACAGTTTTTCGCTGTTCAGATCCTTTAGGCTTTTTTTTTTTTTTTTTTGCTTGCTTTTTTTTTTTTTTTCCTTCTGAATTATGAAGGATCATCTGCAGTCTTTATTTAACTCTGCTTTTTCAGGGACATAGGGGCATTGGTAATGCCTTCATCTCTACTGTCTTCAACCTATACTTTTAACTAGTTATGTGTTTTTTTTAAGGATGTTGGAAAGTTTTGGGATCCTGTGTATGGGGCATGCAGTTGTTGTAGAACAGATGGTGTATGGGCCTATTTGCATTTCACATTTATTGTGAAATTGAGGACTGGATTCCATGATGCTGCCAGTCATGCGCTCCCTTTGGTGTACAGGTAGAAACCCAAACTGGCTCCAAGAAAGGGTTCCACCGCTGTCCTCCTTGAACGGTTCTATGATGGCTTCATAACTATGCAGAAACGACTTTTTATAGCACTTGCACTACAACCTCCCTCTAGTTCATCGAGACCCTCAGTTAAAACAGTATTTCTCTGTGAACAGCTTCTCAGGAGCTCTGTATGTCTTGATCTTTCCTTAAGTACAAGTTCAGAACCCACAAGAGATTCTTGGGCATTTATAAGTCCTGTCAGAGTAAAGTCTGGACTCCTGTAGCATTTTTGGAAAATGGGAGGTAAGTAGCAGAGAATCAAGTGCTGAAGGAAGTATATCTGAAAGGAAAGCATTTTTTGGGGACAGAATGATGAAGCTAAGTAGCATGGGAGAGAGGCAGCCCCTGAGATTTTGCCAGTAATTTGGCTAACACTTCAAAGTATGGAAGACTTCCTGCAGATTCTCCATGAACCACCAGGACCTCTAGCCTACCTTAAATTGTTCTTGGTCATTGTGACACTCTGAATTCACCAACGGTCAGCTTCCCAAATTCACCTCACATAATTGTTCTAATTTATTGGCTTTTGCCAAGATCCACTGCAAAAAACATAATTCAATATTTCTAGGCAGGCCAGAAAAAACAAAACAAAACAAAAAAACAAAACAAACAAACAAAAAAAAACAAAAAAAAAACCTTCATCATAACTCATTTTGCTGACCATGTCTTTCTCAAAGTTTCTCAAAGGGCTTGAAAGCAGTTTAAATTTCACTAAAAATGGCAACAATGATAATGATGATGTGCTAGACAGACTTTACCTATGTAAAATGTGAAGTCAGAAGAATCTTTCTTGAGATTTTTATGAAATAGTGTGCAAGTAATTCTCAACATGAGTTATCACTTCTGGCATCTTCATAATTAGGCTTTTAAAGACTAATTGTTTTTTTATTGGAGCAGCTAGTAAAATCAGTTCAGAATCACTTTAGAAATCAGTTTAGAATTGTACTACCAGCAGCAATTAAGGTAGATGGTTATATTTTTCCTTATCATGTGAATGCCAGAAAATTTCTGCTCTGTCTGCAAAATATCAGTATGCAAAACAAACAAATGCATGTTGCAAATACTCACTTCATAACAGTACGTATTTCCACAGACACGAACTCATCTGACAAACTCAAATGCCTGTTACAAGCTACAGTCCTGAAACTGGGTTTAAGACATATAATCCTATCCACTTAACCTCTACCAGCATTAATCTCTGTTTAGATTACAGAGAGCATTAAGCATCTTCTCTTGTAAATTATTCATCCCTGACCCGAGTATAGTTTGGTTTCCATCTACATTTACATCTAAGCATCTCTGATGAGACAACGAACAGTGCTGATTAGTGGGTTATTTTCAAAATGTTGATTACTGTCTTCTAGGAAAGGGATCAAGTCCACCATCTTATTTTCCACAGATCAAACAACTGAGAGAGGATAAAAGCTTTGTCCTTGCCAAACTAGACAGATACAGTTCAACCAGCGTTCTCCCAGCTCTTTAGTTCCGTACTTCTGAACATTTCCACAACAGTAAGAAATTCTCCAAAAAACAAATTTTACCTTTTTATGACCTACCAAGTGTGAACTTGCTGTTCTAATCATATATCAGAGAATCACACAAAATCACAGAATTGTAGGGGTTGGAAGGGACCTTGAAAGATCATTGGGTCCAACCCCCCTGCCAAAGCAGGCTCCTTAGAGCAGGCTGCCCAGGTAGGCATCCAGATGGGCCTTGAATATCTCCAGAGAAGGAAACTCCACAACCTCCCTGGGCAGCCTGTTCCAGTGCTTCGTCACCCTCACCGTGAAGTTCTTTCACATGTTGGTGTGGAACTTCCTGTGCTCATTTTTGTGGCCATTACCCCTTGTCCTGAAGACAGTTACAGAACGATCAGGGTTGGAAGGGACCTCTGAAGATCATCGAGTCCAAACCCCTTGCCAAGCAGGATCAAGCAGGTACATTGTGCAGGATAGCATCCAGGCAGGTTTTGAATATCACCAGAGAAGGAGACTCCACAACCTCTCTGGACAACCTCTTCCAATGCTCTGTCACCCTCACAGTAAAGAAGTGCCCCCTCATATTCAACTGGAACATTCTGTGCTTCAGTTTGTGCCCATTGCCTCTCATCCTGTCACTGGGCACAACTGAAAAGAGACTGGCTCCATCCTCCCAACACCCTTCCCTCAGATATTTATATACATTGATGAGGTCTGCCCTCAGTCTTCTATTTTCCAGGCTAAACAGACACAGTTCTGTCAGCCTGCCCTTGTCCAACAGGTGCTCTAGTCCTCTAATCATCTTCATAGCCCTCCCCTGAACCCGCTCCAGTAGTTCTATTTCCCTCAATATATATACTGTAAAATTACACCACAAATGTAAGAAAAAAATGGAATATTCCATCATAGTAATAAAAAGACTATTTTCTAGATATTACACCAGATGTGTCTATACGTTCATAAGCATAATTTGAGCAGCTGGGTCATCTTAGGCTGCACATTTTAATTAATTCTCCAACTTGTGTTCCAGCCTTACTGGTACTCTGCCATGGATGTAGGTGGTAGCAGAGTCATGGGCAGACATTTGTCACCAGTCATCTAAAGCTAATTGGAATGTGCAATAACAGTAAACACACTTGTTCAGCATCCATTCCTGTTTCCACATTGCCAGTTTTATGGGAGTCACACTGGAGCTAGATGACTGAAAAAAAAATTGCAAGTGTGCTTTGGTCTTAGTGTTCAGTATAGACAGATGACAATCTAAGAATTGTATTGCTTTGAGGTTTGACAGTGTTTCAAAACCTGCATAGTTTGTTCTGCCTTTCCTGACCATGCCTAAATTTTGTACCCCTGATATTGATTTTTGTTTGTTTGTTTGCTTGTTTTGTATTGAACAAATACTTATTTAGGAATGAAAAGCACCCATGATGAAATACTACTGATAAACATGAAAAATGACATTTCTGTTATAGCAACAAAGTTCTTAATTTTACCCATATGCAAACCAATATCATTGTCTCCCAGAAAAAGACCATCAAAACTGAAATTAATTTAAAATAACCCTGCAGTTGTGGTATCAAACAACAATAATGGTAAAGCCCTAAAATTTTAATTCCTAAAAAAGATGTAGAAATACAGCAAGCATAGAATCATAGAATGGTTTGGGTTGGAAGGGACCTTAAAGATCATATAATTCCAGATTTATGTGGAACAACATCATCATGGACATTAGGGCCTATGTAGGTGAAGGATATATACCCTTATCTTTAAGTGCTGACATTTGGGTTTTGATGAGCAGATTCACGGTTTTATATTCTAAACTGATTAGAAAATAAAAAAGAAGTAGTATGGTAAAACCATAATGTTCTTGCTCAAACTATAAGGAATGGTATTTCATGAAACACGGTGTCATTTAGAAAAATAATTTTATTTAAAGGAAAATAACCAAAAGTGATCACATAATTACATAAAGTAAATTTTGCTTTAAAAAATGTATGTTTTTTGTCAGATGATTCCCTTTCTAAAGTAAATTTAAAATGTGTAGTTATATTTTAAATTAATGTTTTGGTGCATTCCAAATCTAAGTGCTGTTTGATGTTCTGGATTCCTCTTTATACATTCTAAAAAGGAATTTAATTAGGTGCTATCTTGCAGTGCTTTGAACAAGTAGCATTTCCATTGTTATCCCAATTGTATCTGAAAGATGCATGTGTAAGACTGAGAGCAACTGAGAAAGCATAAGCTTTTACTTAGGTTTGTCTGGTTTGCATTTGTCAAGGGAAAACTAAAAAGATTGAGGCTCTTATATAGGACTTTGCATAGAAATGTCACCCTTTAATTTTCATTTCATTCACTGAGGACTTATGTTTGTCATTGCAAGGTGTTAATTTTGGCTAGATTAGGTAAATAAAGGTTACATCCTGAGCATTTTGCTGCAGCTGATTTTGATAGAAAAAGATTTTGTTGAGAACATTTTATTCAGTTATTTTACCTAATTCTTTAAAAGAAGAATCCATAGAGCGACTGATTTCTTTGAAAACAATTTTCCTTGCGAATACTAGAATAATTAAAATGGATCTTCCCAAGACTTCAACATGCAACTGTCAGAAACCAAACTCTCCAAGCCAGAACAGTCTTATCAGTGCAGAAGAATTTGGGATCTCATTTGTAATGCCAATCGCCCAGATAAATCATCATTATCAAATGCAATGGAGAACAGAATATTCCTATTGAACAAATTACCGAGAATCACAGCAACAATGGTGAAAAGCATGAAAGCATTCCTCAATAAGTAATTTTTAACATCATCCTTTGTTATGCTCTGCACCTTTTTTTTTTTTTTTTTTGCCAAAAGTGTACGTTTCTGGACTCCTTGTTTAAAACGTTCCATCTTACTTCCAGTTTGGGGATCTTCTTTGTTACCTTTAGTCATTTATCTTGCAGAATTTTGTCTCTTATAATTAACTTCTGTCAAAACCCTTTCAGAAAAGTGGGAGACCCTTTTCCATAGGAGGTACTGGAGAACCCTGTAAGACAAGAAATATAAAATATTGTAATAAATTTTCAGAGGAATGATTAGCCATGTGTTTAGATGGAAGATGATATTCGTGTCTCAGTAAAACTTGTATTATTTGTAATATTTAAGTTGCTGACTGTGAGAAGAACTCTGAAAGAAGGATCATATGGACTGTTCAGATAGGTATCCTGTGTCTTTAGAAATTAACATGAATTTTCTGTCATTCTGTAAAACCCAGGAGTAACTTTTTTACAGTTGCTAGATATATAATAACATAAAATGGGTACAAGTCAAGGTAGTATAAGGCACAATAATGTTTAAAACTATCTGTCAGGCTTACTTTTCATCTGTTTAGTAGGCCCATATCATCTGAAAAAAAAATCTAGCTCATCTTTACATTAACCATTGGAGAGATTTTTTTTGCTTGAACTGGAATGTTTAAAATGTTCTGCATTTCAGATGTTTTTAAATGGTTAGCTTAATTGCTCCTATTCACATGGCAAACGCAGCAAGAAAAGTTTATTTATCCCTCTACCACTATTTAGAAAATATGCCTTCGATAGTTTTACGTTGATAACATTCATCTTTGAAGCTCATCTATTTAGAGCACATCTATAAAACATCAGAAGTTATCACAGAATCACAGAATCACAGAAAAGTCTAGGTTGGAAGAGACCTACAAGATCACCGAGTCCAACCTCTGACCTAACACTAACAAATCATCCACTAAACCATATCCCTAAGCTCTACATCTAAACGTCTTTTAAAGACCTCCAGGGATGGTGACTCAACCACTTCCCTGGGCAGCCTATTCCAGTGACTAACAACCCGTTCAGTAAAGTTCTTCCTAATATCCAACCTAAACCTCCCCTGGTGCAACTTAAGCCCATTCCCCCTCGTCCTGTCACCAGGCACGTGGGAGAACAGACCAACCCCCACCTCGCTACAGCCTCCTTTCAGGTACCTGTAGAGTGTGATAAGGTCGCCCCTGAGCCTCCTCTTCTCCAGGCTAAATAGTCCCAGCTCCCTCAGCCGCTCCTCAGAAGACTTGTTCTCCAGACCCTTCACCAGCTTCGTAGCCCTTCTCTGGACTCGCTCAAGCACCTCCATGTCCTTCTGCTGTTGGCCTTCTTGGCCGCCTGAGCACACTGCTGGCTCATATTCAGCTGACTGTCAACCAATACTACCAGATCCTACTCTGACAGGCAGCTTTCTATCCACACATCTCCCAGCCTGTAGCTCTGTTTGGGCTTGTTGTGCCCCAGGTGCAGGACCTGGCACTTGGCCTTGTTGAACTTCATATCGTTGGCCTCGGCCCATCGGTCCAGCCTATCCAGATCTTCCTGCAGAGCCTTCCTACCCTCGAGCAGGTCAACACACGCACCTACCTTGGTGTCGTCTGCAAACTTACTGAGGGTGCACTCGATCCCCTCATCCAGATCATTGATGAAGATGTTAAAGAGGACTGGCCCCAGTACCGAGCCCTGGGGGACTCCACTAGTGACCAGCCTCCATCTGGATTTGACTCCATTCACTAAGACTCTCAGGGCCTGGCCATCCAGCCAGTTCTTAACCCAACGAAGCGTGCACCTGTCCAAGCCATGGGCAGCCAGTTTCCTGAGGAGAATGCTGTGGGGAACGGTGTCAAATGCCTTACTGAAGTCAAGGTAGACCACATCCACAGCCTTTCCCTCATCCACTAAGCGTGTCACCTTGTCATAGAAGGAGTTATATCCCACTTAGCTTGTCGCTTCAGACCATAGTACAAGTTCACATTGCAAAGTAATGACTAGCTTGGTCTGACATCAATTATGGGCATATAATCTGATTTTAAGAAATCACACACTGAATGAACCTTAAAGTGTTTTAATATAAAAAACCTTCATTAGGACATTATTTTTTTTGTTTGTTTGTTTGAAAGTAAAGTATTTATGGCTGCTTGACATTAACTTATTTAATAATGTAGTCTGCACAAAGTTGTTTTCCAGACTACGAATACCGTTTTCTGAAGTGTTAGTTAATACACCAGCATGTTTTTATGAGGAAATTAGAAATTCATAAATGTGCAGAGTTAGTTGCTTCCAATTAAATCTGCCTCCATTTATACATATATACATAGTCTAACTGTGAAATCTTAATAAATGTAGTGCCTAAATGCTCCCTTTTTTTAAGGAAGCACTTAGAATATAAAACACAAGGTTTTGAAATAGCATGTCTTAGAGGTTTAGAATGGTTTGGGTTGGAAGGAACCTTAAAGATCATCTAATTCCAACCACCCTGCCATGGGCAGGGACTCCTACCACTAGAACAGATTGCTCAAAGCTCCATCCAACCTGGCCTTGAAGACTTCCAGGGAAGGGGCATCCACAACTTCTCTGGGCAAAATACCATGTTGTAACATTTTTTTTTTTGTGATTTGATCACTGCTTTTTGAAGTACCATATGTTTGAAGATTGGCACTTTAGTGCAATATTCTCTGTGAATTTTAACTGAATGCATGCTTTATGTGTTTAGAGAGTGAAAACATTCACAGACTGCACTAGATATTTACATTAGTACATATTCCAGCTTGGACATGGCTACTGTGTGCAAGAAGGATTTTTTCAGAGCAATCAATTTTCAGTATTTTGTAAAACAAACAAACAAACAAACAAAAAAAAACCAGATTCATTCAAAGTGCCTTTTCTTTCCAAGATGATTCATGCAGCTAATCTCTCTTTTAAAATTTACATTAAGATCAAGAGAGAACATGGGTATAGGCAAAGGATCACTACATTAGGTAACATACAAAGGAGGAGAGTGAAAAATGAAGACTCCATTCCCCAAACCCCAGCAGATGAAACAATTGGCTCACCTTTTCAGATCTGCAGTAGTCTATGCACGCTGCTGTGGCAGTAGGGATTTCCCAGCAAATACAACAGAGCTGCAAAGTCTGTTGAGACGGAGACAGAGAAAACTGACAATCTACATGCTGTGTGGAATACAGCAACTTAATATCAGTGTAATTTAAGGAAAGGGGAGGAGACCATAATCCCAGCTCTGAAAAAAAATAAGAACACATCAGAAGAGAGGCGAAAGCTGAGTTACTGTAATATTGATTACTCTTGGCACACTGAGAACAGTGCCACTTTTTTTGTTTTTCCTTTTAGACCACTTTCACGCTTTGTCAGTTCAGCTTCATTAGAAATGCAAAATCAGAACCCGGGAAGAACTGGAGGATCACACACGCACACAGAACAGGGACGGCTGGAGCAATTCTTCATTAGATATTCCAGACTGGAAAGCTGAAAAGCCTTTGCATAATTATATAACACTATTCCTGTGCTTTTTAAAATAAATGTTAAAATATGTGAGCATGTTAGCTTGTTCTAAAAAGAGGCTATCACATGTTTTCTAATTCTTAAAGACAGTTATTCATGAACTCCCCCTTCCCAGAGTGGGGAAATATCTTTCAGAAACAACTTATTATCAAGAATAGAGAAAAATGTAATGAGCTTTAGTTCTTTGTATTTTTTTTGGACATACTCAAAATACATAATAAGACTTGCCTCTTGTTCGGTGATTTAAACTCACTGGATGCTAAGCCCCATTCAGCCTGTTTCAATAGCATGGATTGAATGATGAAGTGAAAAGAATAACATTTTCATTTTAATGTTGGTCATTTTAAATTCTTCAATAATTATATTTCAGTGCATTTTTCAAGTGTATTTTCCTATAAGATGAACAAATATTATAAATGGAAATTTACATAAATATATGCTAAGCATAAAGTTTAAGTTTATTTAGAGATTAACTGGCTTTTTTTTTTCTATATAGCCATTTTAAATATACAGAAATAATCTTACACACCAGGCCCACAATAAATAGTTAGATAAGAAATAAAATTAAGAGCATTGTTACTTCCACACAGTCAGTAATGGTTTTACTAAAGTGTTTCATTATTTAAAATATGTTTCAAAAAATGATGTATAATAGAGAGAAAAATAATCTTATAGTATAATGCAACCATGCATTAATATAGGTTTGTATTTTGATTGAGAACCACGGAATCTTGATCTTAGGTTTCTCAAGAAAGAAAAACATTTGAATTACCTTATTTGTTATTCATTTACTTTAAAAAGCAAGAAAAACTGTTGACAGCTTGAGTTGCAAAAATAGAAACAACAGCCTGTATTTTCTTATACCTGGCAGTTTAAATGTCTATCTCATCATTGTTTTTCCTGGTTCAGCTTTTAAATACTACCATTTTGCCTGGAGATGGGAATTGACCTCTTAAATTACCTTTGTCCTTTAGTGATGTGATTGATGTTTCTTTTTGGAGTATGGCATGCTTTCTGTAAAACCTTCCAGAATTCTTCCTATGCTTTCATGTAGGGTCAAATGAGGCTGCAAAAAAAAAAAGGGACTCTGAAATATCAAAAGTGACTTTATGTCCCTTGGAAAGATGTTAAAGGGATTGGGAGCGTAAGTAGTGTTCTCCTCTGTCCTCCCAATTGGTGACTGGGACCCAAGAAAAAGGAGACAAACAGACCAAGCGAACTACTGGCTACATGGCTGGTGCCATGCTCAAGGTTTTGGGTTCTACGATCTCAGATGTACTTTGAGAGACTGGGCATGCTGACACTGGGTGGGGCGCAACTGACCAGGTGGGGCAAGAGTGTTCTGGGCAGAAAGATGTATGGGCTTATTAGCAGGGCTTTAAATTAGATGTGGCATGGGAAAGGGATGTACCTCTGAGTGACAGAAGCAAACCTGGAAACATTATCACTTTAGGAAACAACATGGAAATACTTGTGAACTGTCCCAAAGAAATTAGGAAGTGTTCCTCTGAAAAGGTGATGTGACTTATGCTGAGTGTCCAGGAGAAAAAGAGTTTATGTCCAGTGGGAGAAGGGACAGACAACTCAGGGAGAGTACAAAGAAGTTGCTAGCATATGCAGAGAAAAAAATCAGGAAGGCCAAAGCCCAGTACGAGCTCAACCTGGCCACTATGGTTAAGGATAAAAAAAAAATGTTTTTATTAATATATTAACGGCAAGAGGAGGGCCAAGGAGAATCTCCATCCTTTACTGGATGCAGGGGGGAACATGACTACAGAGGATAAGGAAAAGGCTGGGGTTCTTAATGCCTTCTTCACATCTGTCTTTACTAGCCAGACCACTTATCCTCGGAGTACTCAGCCTCCTGACCTGGAAGTCTTGGATGGGGAACAGAAGAACCCCCTCCCCAGTTGGAAATGATTAGAGACCTGCTGCTCCACCTGGACTGTCACAAGTCCATGGGGCCAGATGGGATCCACCTGAGGGTACTGAGGGAGTTGGTGGAAGTACTCGCCAACCTGTCTAGGTTTCGGTGGATGGCAGCACAGCCTTCTGGCATGTCAGCCACTCCTCCCAGTTTAGTGTCATCAGCAAACCTGCTGATGGTGCACTCCATTCCCTCATCCAAGTCACTAATTAATATATTGAACAATGCTGGTCCCAGTACCGACCCTTGAGGTACTCGACTAGATACAGGACTCCAACTTGACTCAGTCCCATTGACCACAGCACTCTGGCTTCTTCCCTTCAGCCAGTTCACAGTCCACCTCACTACCCAATCATCCAGACCACACTTCCTCAGTTTAGCTGCAAGGATGCTGTAGGAGATAGTGTCAAAGGCTTTACTGAAATCACGATACATCATGTCCACTGCCTTTCCATCATCTATCCTCTCAGTTATATCCTCATAAAAGGCTATCAGGTTGGTCAAGCATGACTTCCCCTTGGTGAAGCCATGTTGACTGCCCCTAATGATTCTTTTATCCTTGATATGACTATAGAAAACACCAAGGATAAGTTGTTCCATCACCTTACCAGGGATGGAGGTGAGGCTGACCGGTCTATAGTTACCCGGGTCCTCCTTCTTGCCCTTTTTGAAGACTGGAGTGATATTTGCTTTCCTCCAGTCCTCAGGCACCTCTCCCAATGCCCATGACTTACCAAAGATGATGGAGAGTAGCCTAGCAATGACTTCCGCCAGCTCCCTCAGCACCCGCGGATGCATCCCATCAGGACCCATGGACTTATGGATGTCCAGCTTGCTTAATTGGTCCTTAACCCAGCCCTCATCAACCAAGGCAAACTCTTCCTTTATTCCGACTTCCTCTGGGGCCTCAGAGGTACAAGGCTCCTCAGGACAGCCTCCG
>MU016030.1:35907-45921 GCA_011076525.1 Nettapus auritus
GCTGTGAAAGAAAGGTATCCCAATAAGGAAGATATTGTATATCAAGTAGGCAAGTGGACCACCATGGTTAAAGGTCTCCAGCAACTGAGGGAATTGGCTGTGCTGGAGATGATTTATAGTGATTTAAACAACACCCAGACACCTAAAGACCCTGATGAAGTCCAATGCACAACATCCATGTGGCGGAAGTTTGTACGAGCTGCACCCTCAACACATGCCAGCACATTGGCAGCAATGAATTGGGATGAGGGGATGGGGCCAACAGTGGATACTGTATCCATTCAACTTAATAAATATGAAGAAAATCTCACTGCCCCAGTACGAGCCTGCATTTCAGCTGTGGATAGACTGTCCCAACGCTTAGAAGAACACATAACTTCTTCCTCACCTAGATGGAAGAATCTTTCAGCCATTAAGTGCCAGCATTCTCCGGCTCAAGCAAGGGAGAATCTAAGACGCACACCATGGGGTACCTTGTGGTTTTATTTACGTGACCATGGGGAAGATATGAGGAAGTGGGATGGTAAACCAACCTCGGTCCTAGCTGCTCGGGTACGTGAACTGCGAAAAGATGGAGCAACGAGAAAAGAGGCCCCTAGGAGGATTGCTGCCCCAGTTTCTGCTGGGCAATCCCCCAGAGGCAGTAGAAGGAATAGTATTACTTCTGACACTGATGAAGAGACTTCTGCTTCACATTTGGAAGAATTCATTGACAGATGCTCCAACCAGGACTAGTGGGGCCCTGCCTCTGGCCAGGTAGAGGAGAGGGATAACCGAATTTACCGGACTGTGTGGATTTGAAAGCCTGGCACACCGGAACCGCAGAAATATAAAGCTTTAGTGGACACAGGCGCACAGTGTACCCTAATGCCATCAAGTCACCAAGGGGCAGAACTCATCTCTATCTCTGGAGTGACAGGGGGATCCCAAGAGCTAACTGTATTGGAAGCTGAAGTGAGTCTAACTGGGAATGAGTGGCAAAAGCATCCCATTGTGACTGGCCCAGAGGCTCCATGCATCCTTGGCATAGACTACCTCAAGAGAGGGTACTTCAAGGATCCAAAAGGGTACCGGTGGGCTTTTGGCATAGCTGCCTTGAGCACAGAGAAGATTAAGCAGCTGTCTACCCTGCATGGCCTTTCAAAAGACCCTTCTGCTGTAGGATTGCTGAGGATTGAAGAACAGCAAGTGCCAATTGCGACTACAACTGTGCACCGGCGGCAATATCGCACAAACCGAGACTCCCTGATCCCTATTCATGAGTTGGTTCATCATCTGGAGAGCCAAGGAGTGATCAGCAAGACTCATTCACATTTTAATAGTCCTATATGGCCAGTACGAAAGTCTAATGGTGAGTGGAGGCTAACCGTGGACTATCGGGGCCTGAATGAAGTGACGCCACCGCTGAGTGCTGCAGTGCCAGACATGCTAGAACTCCAGTATGAACTGGAGTCAAAGGCAGCTAAGTGGTATGCCACAATTGATATAGCTAATGCATTTTTCTCCATCCCTCTGGCAGCAGCATGCAGGCCACAGTTTGCTTTCACTTGGAGGGGCATCCAATACACCTGGAATCGACTGCCCCAGGGGTGGAAACACAGCCCCACCATTTGCCATGGACTGATCCGGACAACACTGGAACAGGGGGACGCTCCTGAACACCTGCAGTACATCGATGATATCATTGTATGGGGTAACACAGCGGAAGAAGTTTTTGAGAAAGGGAAGAAAATAATTCAAATTTTTCTGAAGGCAGGTTTTGCTATTAAACAGAATAAGGTCAAGGGACCCGTGCAGGAAATCCAGTTCCTGGGTGTAAAATGGCAGGATGAACGTCGCCATATTCCAACGGATGTGATCAACAAAATAACGGTTATGTCTCCGCCAACTAACAAAAAAGAAACACAAGCTTTCCTAGGCCTTGTGGGATTTTGGAGAATGCATATTCCAGGATATAGTCAGCTTGTGAGTCCTCTATATCGAGTGACTCGAAAGAGGAACTCTCTTGAGTGGGGCCCCGAGCAACAACAAGCCTTTGAACAACTCAAACAAGAAATAGCTCGTGCAGTAGCCCTTGGGCCTGTCCGTACTGGACCAGCTGTGCAAAACATACTTTACACTGCAGCTGGGGAGCATGGGCTCACCTGGAGCCTCTGGCAGAAGACCCCAGGAGAAACTCGAGGTTGACCTCTGGGGTTCTGGAGCCAGGGCTATCGAGGATCAGAAGCCAATTACACCCCAACTGAAAAGGAAATATTAACGGCTTACGAGGGGGTTCGAGCTGCTTCAGAAGTTGTTGGTAGAGAAGCACAACTCCTTTTGGCACCACGGCTACCTGTGTTGCATTGGATGTTCAAAGAGAAAATCCCCACTACACATCATGCAACCGACGCTACGTGGAGTAAGTGGGTAGCGTTAATCACACAGCGGGCTCGAATGGGAAAACCAAACCGCCCAGGAATCCTGGAAGAGATCTTGGACTGGCCGGAAGGCAGAGATTTCGGAGGACCAACAGAAGAAGTAACTCGTGCTGAAGAGGCACCACCATATAATGAGTTGCCAGAAGACAGAAAGCAGTATGTGTTGTTCACTGACGGATCCTGCCGTGCGGTAGGGAGCCATCGGAAATGGAAAGCTGCTGTGTGGAGTCCCACACGACGAGTTGTGGAGGCCATGGAAGGGGAAGGAGAGTCAAGTCAGTATGCAGAAGTAAAAGCCATACAACTAGCCCTAGAGATTGCTGAAAGAGAAAAATGGCCAGTACTGTATCTTTACACTGAGTCATGGATGGTGGCAAATGCTCTGTGGGGGTGGCTGCAGCAATGGAAACAGAACAACTGGCAGTGCAGAGGTAAACCTATCTGGGCTGCTACTCTATGGCAAGATATTGCTGCCCGGGTAGAAAACCTGGCTGTAAAGGTACGTCATGTAGATGCCCACATGCCCAAGAATCGTGCCACTGAAGAACATCAGAACAATGAAGAAGTGGATCGAGCTTCGAAAGTAGCTCGATCCTAAAGCTGAGGTGGACCTGGACTGGGGACGTAAGGGAGAGCTGTTTGTAGCTCGATGGGCCCATGAAACATCAGGACATCTAGGGAGGGATGCCACATACAAATGGGCTCGTGATCGAGGGGTGGACCTGACCACTGAGGCCATCACACAGGTCATCCATGAGTGTGAGACATGTGCTGCAATCAAACGAGCCATGAGGGAAAAGTCTCCCTGGAACAGGGGGAGATGGCTTGGATTTCGATATGGTGAGGCCTGGCAGATTGACTACATCGGACCGCTCCCACAAACCCGCCAAGGCAAACGGTACATACTCACCATGGTAGAAGCAACCACTGGGTGGCTGGAAACATATCCAGTAAACCATGCCGCTGCCTGAAACACTATCTTGGGCCTAGAGAGACAAGTGCTGTGGTGACATGGTACACCAGAGAGGATTGAGTCCGACAATGGTAGTCACTTTTGAAACAATTTGGTCACTTCCTGGGCCAAGAGACATGGTATTGAGTGGGTGTATCACATCCCTTATCACCCACAAGCCTCTGGGAAGGTTGAGAGGTACAATGGATTGTTAAAAACTATGTTACGAGCATTGGGTGCTGGGACGTGGAAACATTGGGACATGAATCTACCTGAGGCCACTTGGCTAGTTAACAACAGGGGGTCTGAAAACCGTCCTGGTCCTGCTAAAACAAAACCCCTACACACCGCAGGAGAAGCTAAAGTCCCTGTAGTGCATGTAGGGAAGTGGATGGGGAAGGCGGTGCGGGTTGCTCCTGCCATGGGAAAAGGCAAACCCACTCGTGGGATTGTCTTCGCCAAGGACCAGGATATACCTGGTGGGTAATGCAGAAGGATGGGGATATCAGGTGTGTGCCTCAAGGAGATTTAACCTTGGGAGAAAATTAATCTGTAATTCAAGTTATGTGTTGTAGGAGAACACTGCAGAACCAACGACAGATCAACATCGCAAGGAACCGAGCTAAGCTGGTGGTGGTGTCAAGAAAACCAACTTCGCCTGCCTTGAGAGAACACTTTGACAGATGAAGCTGAAACCATCAATAGCTTTTATGATGTGGGACCTGAGTGTGACACAAATGTTATGGAATAAGGGGTGGAGGTCGTGTTGGGTCTGTTTGGGATGGAGTCACTTTTCCCTGCTGCAGCCCACACAGAGCTGCACTCGTAGCTGGAACAGCACTGGTATCACTCCAGTGTTGTGTCTATTTCTGCATAGCGCTGGCACAGAATCAGGACTCTCTCCAAGCCCCAGGAGCCAGCAGGCTGGGGGTGGGCAATTGATGGGGACGGGACATCACCAGGGCAGCTGACCTAAACCGACCAAAGGGATATTCCATAGCACCTGATGTCACACTCAGCAATAAAGGGGGCTCTTGTGGGGGAGGGATCTCTCTCTCTCTCTGTCTCTCTCCTGAACAACCGGTACGCGTTTTGAGGCCCTGCTTCCCAGGACGTGGCCGAACATCGCTTGTTGATGGGAAGTAGAGAATACATTTTTTTTTTTCCTTTCTCTCTGTGCTTCCGCGCGGCCTTGTTGTTTCTTTTGTTACATTCTCTCCCCATTCCCTTTCCCTTTAATTAAATCATTCTCATCTCAAACCTCGAGCTCTTTGTGTTGACTTTTTTTTCTCTCCCCCTCCTCTTTGAGGAGGCGGGGAGTGAGAGAGCGGTTGTGGTGGAGCTCGGCTGCCCGTCTGAGTAAAACCACCACAAATACTTAAATTAAATGGAAACCAAGCATATGCTGGAAAGAAAAAGACTGAATGAATTAATACAGCACAAGGTGTAGAAACTCAGAATTTAGCACCTATTCCTCAAATGTTTATGCTGGCAAATTATGTTACAGCTGAATCACTGGCTTTGCTCCCTTGCTGTTTATCAAAGCATTAACAATTGTAATAATTTTTTCATGAGACAAAATTATTTTTGAAATTCAGCCTTAAAAGAGGTATTGTCAATGTGAGACAATTAGGCAGCAAATTCAAAAACAGTAGCTAGTACTCTGTCAACTTGTACCTAGGAATTAATTCTCCATATGAATAGCCTTTCAGTGCAAGACAATACTCAGCTTATTTCACTTTCAAATTAGAGTAGCTAGGTATTACTATACACAGTAAGACTGCTCACACAGTCAGTTAAGTAATAGAATCATAAGTTGGACCTATGGTTGGACCTTAGATGTTGGACCTGGTGCTTAGCGACATGGTTTAGTGGGTGACATTGGTAGTACAGTGATGGTTGGACCAGATGATCTTGAAGGTCTTTTCCAACCTTAATGATTCTATGATTCTATAGAATGGTTGGGTTGGAAGGGACCTCTAAAGATCATCTAGGTCAAACCCCCATGCCACGGGCAGAGACCTTCCACTAGATCAGGTTGCTCAAGGTCCCATTCAACATGACTTTGAACACTTCCAGTGATGGGGCATCTACAACCTCCCCAGGCAACCTGTTCCAGTATCTAACCACCACCATAGCAAATGATTTCTTCCTAATGTTTAATCTAAATCTACCCTCTTTCAGTTTAAAACCGTTACCCTTTGTTCTATCACTATACACCCTGGTAAAGAGTCTCTCCCCTTTTTTCGTGCAGGCCCCCCCTTATGTATTGGAAGGCTGCGCTAAGGTCTCCCTGGAGCATTCTCTTCTCTAGGCTGAACAACCCCAACTCTTTCAGTCTGTCTTTGTAGCAGAGGTGTTCCAGCCCTCTTATGGTTTAGCCCCAGCAGGCAGCTCAGCACCACACAGCCACTTGCTCACTCTCTCCAGGGGGGATGGTGGAGAGAATCAGAGAGGTAAAAGTGAGAGAACTAATGGGTTGAGATAAAGAGTTTGCCATGTAAAGCAAAAGCCATGCACGCAAGCAAAGAAAAAAAAAAAAAGGAATTCATTTGCTACTTCCCATAGGCAGGCAGATGTTCAGCCATTTCCAGGAAAGCAGGGCTCATCATGTATAACAGTTTATTGGGAAGACAAATACCATCACTTTGAATATCCCCCCCTTTCCTCCTTTACCCCAGCTTTTATTGCTGAGCATGATGTCATATGGTATGGAATATTTGGTGAGCCTGGGTCACCTGTCCTGGCTCTGTCCTCTCCCAGCTTCTTGTGCATCCCCAGCCGCTTCACTGGCAGGGCAGCCATAAGAAGATGAAAAGTCCTTGGCTCTGTGTAAGCACTGCTCTGCAACAACTAAAAACATTGGTGTGATATCACCATTATTTTAATCCAAAATCCAAAACACAGCATCATATAAGCCTCTACAAAGAAAATTAACTCTATCCCAGCCAAAATAATGGAAAGCCCTCTGATCATCTTCATGGCCCTCCTCTGGACTTGCTCCAATGGGTTCATACTGGGGGCCCCAGAGCTAAATGCAGTACTACAGGTGGGGTCTCATGAAGGCAAAGTAGAGGTGGAGAATCACCTCCCTCGACCTACAGGCCATGCTTCTTTTCATCTAGCCTAGGATATGATTTTCTTTCTAGGCTGCAAGTGTACATCACCAGCTCATGTTGAGTTTTTCATCGACCAACTCCACCAAGTTCTTCTCCACAGGGCTGCTCTCAATCCATTCACCCCCCAGGCTGATGTTTGGGATGGCCATGGCCTGGGTGCAGAACCTTACAGTTGGCTTTGTTCAACTTTGTGAGGTTTGCATGGGCGCATTCCTCAAGCCTGTCAAGGTCCCTCTAGATGGCATCCCTTCCCCCTATTGTATCAACTGCACCACTCACCTTGGTGCCATCCAAGTTGCATGCTAAGGGTGCCCTCGATCCCATTATCTATGACATTAACAAAGATATTAAACAGCACCAGTCCCAATACAGACCCCTGAGAGACAGCATTCATCACTGGTCTCCACCTGGATGTTGACCTGCTGACTGCAACTCTTTGAATGCAGTCATCCAGCCAATCTGTTATCTACTGAATACTTCAACCATCAAATCCATGTCTCTCCAATTTAGAATAAAGGATGGTGAGTGGGACCATTTCAAAGGCTTTGCAAAAGTCCAGGTAGATGATGTCAGTAGCTCTTCCCTTGTCCACCAATGCTGTCACTCTGTTGTATAAGGCCACCAAAATAAATATGAAGACTCCAGGAAAAAAAATGGAAATAGCATCACTATTCAAAGAACTTAAGAAAACAAGGGGTCATCATGTTCAGGTCACTAGTATCACACCTGTTGTATAGAATAGGATGAAGGTAAAGCTAAAAAGTTTGTTTGTTTTTGTTTTGTTTTTACAAAAAACATGGCTATATGCATATCTGTTGTGCAAATGTCCATATGGGTGATCATTCAGAAGAGGATTGAAATTCTAAAGCATTATATGCTGTGCTACTAAAATATTTTCCAAAGTTCTTACTAATTAAATGGGTATAATATGAAATTGCTACAGCTAGCTTATTCATTGTGCACAACTACAAAACCAGCTAACTTGTTAATTTTTTAAAAGATATATTTTAGAATAAAAAATAATCCATTCACACACAGACACACACAAAAAATATTCATTATTAACAAAAATATATTGGTAGGCAGAACCCATCTGTATTTCTGGAGTGTCAAGGGGATGCAAGCAGTTAACTGTACTGGAGGCTGAAGTGAGTCTAACTGGGAATGAGTGGCAAAAGCATCCCATTGTGACTGGCCCGGAAGCTCTGTGCATCCTTGGCATAGACTACCTCAGGAGAGGATATTTCAAGGACCCAAAAGGGTTCCGGTGGGCTTTTGGCATAGCTGCCTTGAGCACAGAGGGCATTAAACAGTTGTCTACCTTGCCCAGTCTCTCAGAGGACTCTTCTGTTGTGGGGTTGCTGAGGATCAAAGAACAGCAGGTGCCAATCACTACCACAGCTGTGCACCGGAAGCAATATCGCACCAGCCAGGGCTCCCTGATTTCCATCTATAAGCTAATTCATCAACTGGAAGCCAAGGAGTGATCAGCAAGAACCATTCACCTTTTAATAGTCCCATATGGACAGTGCAAAAGTCTGACGGTGAGTGGAGACTAACAGTGGACTATTGTGGCATGAATGAAGTCATGCCAACTGTGGTGGCCGGACCAGTGCCGGACATGCTAGAACTCCAGTATGAACTGGAATCAAAGGCAGCCAAGTGGTATGCCACAATTTATATTGCTAATGTATTTTTCTTCATCCCTCCTGCAAGAGTGCAGGCCACAGTTTGTTTTCACTTGGTGAGGTGTCCAGTACACCTTCAATGGGCTGCCCCAGGGGTGGAAACACAGCCCTACCATTTGCCATGGACTTGTACAGTCCGCACTGGAACAGGGGGAAGCTCCTGAACACCTGCAGTACATCGATGACATCATTGTGTGGGATGCCACAACAGAGGAACTTTTTGAGAGGGAAGAAAATAGTCCAAATCTTTCTGAAGGCTAGTTTTGCCATAAATCAAAATAAGGTAAAAGGAGCAGCACAGGAGATCCCGTAAAATGGTTGAAAGAACATTGTGTAAACAGTGGGTTGCTAAACGGGTGAGGCAACTACTTCCGGGTGAAGCAACTACTTCCCTGTCTCCAGAGAAGACCAAATAAGGAAGGCGTCGAGTCGGCCTTCTTCTTTATGACCACCAGAAGGAAGAAGACGACCCCCCCTAGCAACAGGAGGCGCAGCCACAGACAATAGCAGAACATGCTAGAATGTGACATGTCAACCCGGAACTACAAGGCTATAAAACTGGGACTCTGACGGGGGAGGGGCGCACGCCGTTGGTGGAGCACAGACTCCCCAGCCGCCCAGCGCTGTTTTGCTTGTTGTGCTTACTAACACATTTATAATTGCAAACTTATGCAATTGGCTCTTAATCAGTCTATAACAAACCTGCTTCGAAAGTTGTTGGTACTGAAGCACAGCTCCTCCTGTCACCCTGACTGCTGGTACTGGACTGCATGTTCAAAGGAAGGACCCCATTAACACATCATGCAACTGATGCTACATGGAGTTGCCCTGATTTCTCAGCGGGCTCGAATAGGAAACCCCAGTTGCCCAGGAATCCTGGAAGTGAAGGCAAATATTTTGGGATGTCATCAGAGGAGGAGGTGGTCCATGCTGAAGAAGCCCCACTGTACAACAAGCTACCAGAAGATGAGAAGAGATATGCTCTGTTCACTGATGGGTCCTGTCGTATTGTGGGAAAGCATCGGAGATGGAAGGCTGCTGTATGGAGTCCTACACGACAAGTTGCAGAAGCCACTGAGGGAGAAGGTGAATCAAGTCAGTTTGCAGAAGTGAAAGCCATTCAGCTGGCTTTAGATATTGCTGAACGAGAAAGGCGACCACTTCACTATCTCTCTACTGATTCATGGATGGTAGCAAATGCCCTGTGGGGGTGGTTACAGCAATGGAAGCAGAACAACTGGCAGTGCAGGGGCAAACTCATTTGAGCTGCTGCACCGTAGAAAGATATTACTGCCTGAATGGAGAACCTGGTTTTAAAAGTACGCCATGTAGATACTTGTATACCTGAGAGTTGAGCCACTGGAGAACATCAAAAGAACCAGCAGGTGGATCAGGCTGCTCAGACTGAAGTGGCTCAGGTTGACCTGACTGGCAACATAAGGGTGAATTATTTATAGCTCAGTGGACCCATGACAAATCAGGCCATGAAGGCAGAGAGGCAGCATATAGTATAGACAGGCTTGTGATTGAAGGGTGGACCTGACCATGGACACTATAGCACAGGTTATTCGTGATTGTGAAATGTGCTGCAGTCAAGGAAGCCAAGCGGTTAAAGCTTCTTTGGTATGGAGGACGATGGCTGAAATATAAATATGGGAGAGATCTGTGGCAACATGGCACTCCAGAAAGAATTGAGTCCGACAATGTGTAGTGGGTTTACGTGGCAAGGTTTTGGTAGGAGGGGGGCCATAGGGGTGGCTTCTGTGAGAAGGATCTAGAAGCTGCCCCATGTTTGGTAAGGGCCCCACTGCTGACCAGAGCTGAGCCAATAAGCG
>MU016030.1:45931-57069 GCA_011076525.1 Nettapus auritus
TAGTCCTTATCTCAACCCTTGAGCCCCTTTCATCGTATTTTCTCCTCGCTCCTCTTTGAGGAGGAGGAGTGAGAGAGCGGTTGTGGTGGAACTCGGCTGCCCACCCGAGTAAAACCATCACAATCACACAATAGGGGTGAGTACGGTGCTCTACAAGAAATAGTAACTCTTTAAATTTCAAGAATAGTGCCTCATTCTGGATGTGTTTGATCTGAGATCTTTCAATTCGTTGTGCTACTCCTACTGCATAATGTGAATCAGATACGATATTTAGTGGAACCTGGTCCCATTGCTTGAATGCCATTACAAGTGCATTTCTACTATCTGTGGGGAGCCCTGTATTGTTTCTATCACAGGTTGCCAGTGGCCTCCTTGTTCCCACGTGACCACCGCTTTTCCCGTTTTCCCTGACCCATCTGTAAATACCGTTTGTCCTTGGACTGGATACCAGTGATATAGAGGCTTGTCCTCAACCTGTATATTGTTATAAAAAGTAAGCATTTTGTGAGATGGGAAATGTATATCGAGTTGTCCATTGAAACCTGAAAGGGCTGATTGTAGTTCTAAGCTATTCTGGAGGCACCAGTCAAGGTAGTCTTTAACTATTGGAATTATAATTTTTTTGGCTCTTCTCCGGCCATTTCTATAATTCGTTCTCTACCCTTCCTAATCAAGTGTGAAAACATCTCAATGCAAGTGGCAAGTGTCTTTGTCGGTTGGTGGGGTAGAAACACCCATTCCAATAGCAGCAACGGGTCTGTTGCATTGGGGTCCCATTGCGCAAAAATAGCTAACAGTTGAGGATTTTGGTTGCATATGTAGAGCTGAATAGGTAAGTTTTCTGCTCGGCGCTGGCACTGCTGAGCAGAGATCTTCTCCTCTATATGGTTTAATGCCGCCCTGGCTTCATTAGTCAGCCGGCGGGGTGCATTAATATCAGTGTCCCCTTTTAATAACTCAAATAGGGGTGCCAGTGTGGGGTTGTCAATTCCGCATTGCGTTCTTATCCAATTTATATTGCCTATGAGCTTCTGGACATCATTGAGCGTGCAAATCTCTGCCGCAATGGCTATATTTTGGGGTTGAATACTTTGCTGCAGTATCTTCCAGCCTAAATATTTCCAGGGCACCTCCATTTGAATTTTTTCCGATGCGATTTGTAATCCCCATTTGTGTAACTCCTGCCGTAGAACAGGCAGTACTTCTTGCATCAAGTTTTCTGTCAGACTGGAGAGCAATATGTCATCCATATAATGAGAGATGTATACATCTGGAAATCATTTGCGTACGGGGCGTAGTGCTCCTGCTACGTATGTTTGGCAAATTGTTGGGGAGTTTTTCATCCCTTGGGGCAGCACAGTCCAATGATACCTATCCATTGGTTCGGTCTTATTGATTTTTGGGACTGAGAATGCGAATCGAGGAGCATCATCGGGGTGAAGCGGAATAGTAAAGAAACAGTCCTTTAAATCGATTATTATTATATTCCAGTTTTGAGGGATCATAGCAGGAGAAGGTAACCCAGGCTGGGGAGCTCCCATGTCTTCCATAGCATTGTTTATTTGACGTAAGTCGTGAAGTAATCGCCACTTGCCGTTTTTCTTTTTAATAAGAAACACAGGTGAATTCCAGGGGCTGGTTGTGGGGGTAATGTGTCCCAATTGTAATTGTTCTTGAACAAGTTCTTGAAAAGCAACGACCTTTTCCGCAGGGAGCGGCCATTGATTCACCCACACAGGATTATCAATCCTCCAGGTGAGTTTCATGCATGGTCATTCGTCAATGGCCGCTATTGAAAATTTTCTGGAAAGCTCAGGGTAAACTCGCCCTGTACCATCACATCCCTCCCCAGGAGACTGACAGGTATGCGAGCAACATATGGCCGGACGTTATAGTGCGAGCCTTCACGAGTCTTAATAGTAAGCATATACCGGCTGTGAAAGGTATCGGAGACAGCCCCGACTCCCAGAAGGCCTCTCACGGTGGAATCTAATGGCCAGCCTTTTGGCCAATCCTGAAGGGCAATTACTGTGACATCTGCCCCGGTATCCATTAATACAGTTATTTGTGTGCTCGAGGGGTCGGCCTTTGGGTGATGGAGTGTCAGGGTCAGTGTAGGTCTCTTGATGGCGATGGCTGAGGACCAAAAAACTGATGGGGGCCCCGTTGATCCAAACCCCGCATCATGTCGGTCGTGCGTCTCTGCTTCTGGAACTATGGCTTTAAATAGTATTAATTGTGCAATTCTAGTCCCCTTTAGTATAAGCATTGGAGGAGAGGGAGTCCAGGCCATTGCTTGTATTATTCCTTGATAATCAGCATCGATTACTCCAGGCAGTACAAAAAGTCCCGTTAGTGTGGTGCTAGACCTTCCTAGCAAAAGAGCACTACATCCCTTCCCCATTGGTCCCTTTACGTTTAAGGGTATTTTGTGAACCCAACTGTAACAGCTGCCCCATTGTATTATGCATCAACCGGCACTGGCTAGCCCAGTGCCATCCCTTGCCGCATCGTGGGCAGATACTGGGGGGAGCAGGGTTACCACGTTCCCCCCCCCGCTCCTTGCCATGGACAATCAGCAGCAAAATGCCCCATGGCTCGGCAACGAAAACACGGCTTACCCTCAATTTTAAGTGCAGCAGCAATTTTTTGTGCTGCCCGGTGCACTAGCTCCCATTGTTTCTGCCGGGTGAAAACTCGGGCCTCTGGGGAAGATTTATCGGGGGTAGGCAAGGCGGGAGCCGAGGGGGTGAGTAGGGAGGGGCTCCGCTGCGGCGATCCGCGGCCCTCTTCCTTGTCATCCTCCAGGTCTATCAAATTGCGCTGCTCTGGCGACTTTGCAGGCTCTGATCTCAGTTCAGCTGCCGGTATTGCCTGGGCAGCGGCGGCTTGTGCTTTCTTTTCTGCCTGCCACGATCTTAAAGTCTCAGTCACCAGCCGCCACGTAGCCATCACCTCAACAGCCTTAGAATTCCCCCGGGACGCTGCTTGCCATATTTTTTCCCGTGCTCGATCCCAAGTTTTTAAATCAAATACAGTGGAAGCCATTGAGCGGAACCCTTGTTTTTGCAAGAATTTCAATAATACCTTTATCTTAAGCGGATCATAATTTAGTCCTCTTTCTCTTAGGAGTTGCGTTAGTAGTTTAATTACAGTCTGGTCCTCTGTCGAGAGGCTAGCTCCCATGATTAATGCTCAGCTGCTCACCTGCCTTCCAAGTGATGTCCCAGGGTTGAAGCTGTAGTCCAGCTGCGATCTTGACTTGGTCGGCTGGGTTTTCTTCAGATGGTCATGCGGCGCTGCTCCTCACACGTCAGGGTCACCATTTGAAGGGATGCAAGACACGGACTCCTGATGGCTCTTGAGCAGAAGGCCTTTCTTGCTATTTTTCACTCCTACATATAGTTTCCCCGTAGCCCCACATACTGTCCACACACCCGAATCTGACATACAATTGGTTAGAGACCCTCAGACACGGACCTCGAGCCAGCCTGCAATTGGCCACCACCCAAAGCTCATCCTTAGCACTGTATCCAATTTTCTTTATCTCAACCTTGCTCAAGTTTTTGTTTTTTGCCGCTTACTTCCTCAATATCTCTAATTCAGGGACGTGTGAAACAGCGTGAAGCCACCTACAAATTCTTTTCCCACATGGTATCTTAACATGGAGTTATCTAACCTATCCCATCACCATGATTACTTAACTGTTTGAGTTAAATCTTTACCAACAAGGAGGGGGGGTGAGAGAGCAGTTGTGATGGAGTTCAGCTGCCCAGCAAGGTAAAACCACCACAAACATGTAAAAATGAATCACTGTACTGAGTCTGGCTGGGATGGAGTTAACTTTTACTCCTATGGAAGTAAATTTGTGGATGATATCAGGAAAGGTACCTCCTTCTTCTTTCCCCGTGGGCTAATTACAGAAGCTTTTGAGTATTTTGAACATCTGTGGGTAAATAACACAATCCTTTTGCTAGGTCTCCAGAATATGTTTCTTTAATTTCCTAAGGTTAAACAATTAGTTAAGAATACCACTCAGGAATCTACCCCGAGACAGTGTGGTGGTGGATGGCAAGGTGTGTGAGAGGATATGGGCAGGTACCTGTCCCAGTTTTCTCCTGCAATGGTTTTGAACTTCACCCCTGAACAAGTGTAAAATCCTAAAAACTGATAGAATGTTTGAAAGACGTATGCCCTGACCCTGGCAATGCCAGAGAACTCCAGCTTGCTGCACTGTGCTGGGACTTGGTCTGCACCTATCAAATGATAGTTAACACTACTCAGCACCCTCAAGGGCAGAAGGAGGTCTCTGAATCCTATGACCCCATAACACACGCTGTGTCTAACCCAGAGGACCAACCATCGATGGTATCAGTCGCCCCCATAGTCAAGACAAAATTATAGATTCATAGACTCATAGAATATGCCAAGTTAGAAGGAACCTGCAAGGATCATTGAATCCAACTCCTCGCTCCACACAGGTCTACCCAAACAAAATTCAGAATTCAGACCATATGACTGAGAGCATAGTCCAAACATGTCTTAAACTCCAACAGGCTTGGTGCCGTGACTACTTCCCTGGGGAGCCTGTTCCAGTGCACAACCATCACAGTCTAGAGTTTCCTCATGAAGGTGAGCGGAGGGGCAAGTGCCAATCTCGTCTCTCGGGTGACCAGCTATAGGACCTGAGGGAATGGAGTCAAACTCTAGACTGTGATGAGGTCTCCCCTCAGCCTCTTCCAGGCTGAACAGGCCAAGTGACCTCAGCCACTCCTCATATGTCTTCCCCTCTACGACCTTCACCATCTTTGTCGCCCTCCTCTGGACACTCTCCAACAGTTTTACGTCCTTTTTTTTACTGTGGTGCCCAGAACTGCACACAGTACTCGAGGTGAGGCCACAGCAGCACAGAGTAGAGCGGGACAATCACTTCCCTCGACCGACTAGCAATGCCGTGCTTGATGCACGCCAGGATATGGTTGGCCCTCCTGGCTGCCAGGGCACACTGCTGGCTCATATTCAGCTCCTCCCATCTTAGTATCATCAGCAAATTTTTAGCTTTAACTAGTCGCCCCAAAGCCCTCAAGTCCCTTTTGATTGCTCTTCGACTTCTTGCTACTTCATCACTACCAGCTTGAAAAAACAGCAACGGGTAGTAGTCAGAGGGCCGTACCAGGCAAGTGACTTTTCTATTTATGTCTCCTACCCAAGTCCCAAGGAGGCAGCAGACTTCCCTGGGGGTTGGGTCTAGATGGCAAATCGGGTCCTGTCCCTTTTAGAAGGGAGTCCCCCATGACGATAGCCCTTCTTTCTTTCTTGATAGAATATGTAGTGATGCAAGGGGTAGGTTGCCTTGCCTTAGGGACCCCTTCCAACCGGGATGGGCTTTTGTCTGCATCGTTGTTTTGGCTGTCATGTTCTAGAGCCTCATACCTGTTATATAAGGGTAGATGGGAAGGTGAGGTGGGCAGGGACAGCAGAAATGTGCTTCCATTAGCCCCCCGCCCCCCATGTCCTAGGTCCCCTCCTACTGCCTGGTGGGATGGGGGGACCTTTGTCTCTTGTGTGGTGGCTGGCTCATGAGTCTGTCTCAGGGAGGGTGGAGTATGCTTCCACCAGTCAATTTCCCTCTCTGACTCCCTGATGCTCCTCAGCCTACTCACCTCCTCCCAAAGCTCTGCCACCAGGCTGAGCAATTCTTCAACCTGGGCACACCTCCCACAGCCATACCCACTGCTGCTGATGTCGAGGGCACACCCTGCAGCCCAAGACCTGGACGGCCACCTGTTTCCCCAAGACCTCTGTCTGGGTAGCCACATTGATAGCTGTGTCTGGAGAGGCTGCAAGGGACACAGAGGCCATGGCTTTCTGCTGGTTTGATACCATGTCTGGGCCGTAGGTGAGCAGGTTACAACCACCATTGGAAACAGTGGTGACAGCAACCTCCCTGCTCGCCCTGCCTGCGCAAACAGCTGCGCCACACCCTGGATGATGTGCCATGCTCTGCTTTGCTCTGTTCACCGCACTCCCCAGGGGCTGCTTTTGTACAAGGCTCGAGTGTGGGGAGTGCTGCCACTGTTCCTGGCCCTGTTCAAGCCTCACCAGCTGCTCTCACGAGGGCTGCAAGGTGCTGGCAGCTCCTTCAGCTGCCTCGAGTTGCCTCAGTGCAGAAAATCCCTTGCATGTCATGATCTCCCGCTCTACTGCAGAACACATCTGCCCCATATCCGATCGCATCAGCTTCCAAAACAATGGAAGCAGAAGTCAGCTTGTTTAGTAAAGGAAGCTCCTTCTAAGAAGTTCTGCTTCTAAGAAGTTCCGGGAGAAGTGGAAGAGGTAAGCAGCTCTAAAGCAGAGCCATTGTTAAAACTGGAAGAAGAAAATGCATAAATTTGTATGAAGAGCACCATCACCACAGGCCAGCATGCTGGCAGTAATGAATTTGAAAGATGGGGTGGGACCAACAGTGGATGCTGTGTCCAGCCAGTTTCAGGAATATGAAGAAAATCTCTCTGCCCCACTATGGGCCTGCATCTCAGCTGTGGAGAAATTGTCCCAGCAGGTCCACCACCTTGAAGAACATATATCTACCTCCTCACCTAGATGGAGCGATATCTCAGCCATTAAGAGTCAGCATTTTCTTGCTCGAGGGAGAAAGTGCCAGGGACGCACAGCACATGACATTCTGTGGTTTTATCTGTGTGACCACAGGGAAGATATGAGGAAGTAGGTTGGTGAACCTACCTCAAACCTAGCATATTGGGTACATGAACTGCAAGGAAATACAGCAGACAAAAGGGGGTCTCCTAGTAAAATTAATGCTCCAGTTTCTGTTGGGCAGTCCCCCAGAGGGTGTAGAAGGGCTGATGCTACTCCTGACACTGATGAAGGGACCTCTGCTTCACCTTTGCAAGAAATGAGTGATAGATACTCCAACCAGGACTGGAGGGGCCCTGCCTCTGGTCAGGTAGAGGAAAGGGACAATCAGACTTATTGCACTGTGTGGATTCGATTGTAATAAATATTGTATAATAAGTTTGTTAATCAAACTGGTGGGGAAGCTTGTGGGGGCTGTGACAATCATGTATAGCTGGAAAGTTTCCAGCTGCCTATCCTGATAAGAACCGGTAATAAATCTTGTTTGTTAAACAAACTGGTGGGGAAGCTTGTGGGGGCTGTGACAACCCTATATAGCTGGAAAGTTTCCAGCTGCAAATCTTGATAAGAACATGTGTAGTGCTTGCTCAGCAAGATCGCAACCCACAACACAGAGGAAGACTACGGCCTTCATCCTCACAACCACCAGGGGGTCCAAGACGACCCCCTAGCAACAGTACGTGCAACCGCAGGACATACCAGGATATGCCATGTATAACCGGAACAACCAAGCTATAAAAAGGGGCACTCTGGCGGGGGTGAGGTGTGCGCCGTTGGTGGAGCAGAGACTCCCTGGCTGCCCAGCACTGTTTTGCCTGCTTGATCGCTTGCTCAAATAAATTCTATTCTGATTAACAATATTCTGGATTGGTTGTTATAATTTATCATAGACACATAACACGATGGTCTGGCACATTGGACTTGAAGGCATAGAAGGTTCTAGGGGACACACTGGCAAACACTGTACCCTAATGCCATCAGGCTACCAAGGGGCAGAAACCCTCTGTATTTCTGGAGTGACAGGGCGATCCCAAGTTAACTATATTGGAGGTTGAAGTGAGCCTACCTGGGAAGGAGTGACAAAAGCAACCCATTGTGACTGGCTCAGATGCTCCATGCATCCTTGGCATAGACTACCTCAAGAGATGGTACTTCAAGGATCCCAAAGGGTACTGGTGGGCTTTTGGCATAGTTGCCTTAAGTACAGAGAAGATTAATCAGTTGTCTATGCTGCCCAGCCTCTTAGAAGACTCTTCTGTTGTGGGATTGCTGAGGGCTGAAGAACAGAAGGTGCCAATAGCTACCACAACAGTGCACTGGCAGCAATATCACACCAATCAAGACTCCCTGATTCCCATCCATGAGCTGGTTCATCAACTGGAGAACCAAGGAGTGATCACCAAGATTCACCCTTCAATGTGGCGTAATTTCCACATGGACACCAGGGTTCTTTTAGGATCAGTAACTGCTACTTCTTTATTGATGACAATAACTTCAACTCTCTATTAATGACATAACTTCACCTTTCTTATTGAGGACCGGGTCCCTTCTTATACCATTCTCTCTACAGCAGTGCTTTTCCACTAACTATTCATTGGTCAGCAACTTTGCCTGGCAACAGCAAACACCCAGCAACTTCCATATCTTAAGGGCTGGAGAACAAGCAGTCCGAGACAGCAAGGTGTCTCCTGAATCACACCTCTTTGTTCCCTCTAAACTCTTTACATCCCTGATGGCCTCATCATTAAAAGTCTGATGTTATCACCAACCATGGGGCTTGTCGACCCCCATGGCCACACTCCCACATCTCCCTCTTCTTTATTAACAAAGAAAGCACAGTTAACACAAACTAAAACACAGAGAAAAGCTACCAGGCATACTAATCCTATCTTTAACAAACTTTGTAACCACATCCCTAGGAGAGGCAGGCACTGAATGCTGCCTAGCCAGGGGACTCTGGCTGCCCCTCCAACTCCTGGAGTCCTTGTTTGTGGGTCCTGCATATGCCAGCAGGACCCTCCCATACGTTGTTTTTTGTTTGAGCTGGAGTCCAACCCATGGAGGAGAGTGCTGGGATCATGTTAAGGCAGATGATGAGACGGCCAGACGGCCCCATCGTGCTGACACCCATCTAGGACCAGCTTCTGTTAAAACACAAGCACAACCTCAGCCCCAAGTTATTAGTGTGTAGAGCCCTTCCCAATGAGTGGTGCTTAAATTTTTTACCATGACTTGTGCCCTTTCTTTAAATGAGTTTAAGGTATTATGATTAAAATGTTTGTGAATTGGAAGACCTTTCTCTGTCCATCGATTTAAAAAATTAAGAACACAGCATGCTTTATCTACCATTTTCTGGGGGTTCATACCCCTACTCCCCCTTTTTTGTTTTTGAAGTATAGCTTTTAGGGTACCACGGGCCTGTTCAATAATTGCTTGACCCGTGGGGAGAATGAGGTATACCTGTCAGATGTTGAATACCCCACTGCTGAAAAAAGTGGGTTGCATGGGCCACATGTCCTGGCCCATTACCTGTGTTAATCGTTTTGGGGATTCCTAATATCACAAAAGCTGACAGAAGTTGTTTACACACATCCTTTGCCTTTTCTCCTGCATGAACCAATGCAAAAATAGAATCAGAAAAGGTATCAAATGAAACATAAACATAGCAAAGTTTTCCAAATTCTGGCAAGTGTTTAACAAACAATCCTTTAAGTCTATTACTATCAATGTCCATGACTGGGGAAGTATAGTTGGAGATGGTAATCCTGATTGAAGTGCTCCCATATCTTCCATGACTTCCATGACAAGCTAGAAGGTTCCCAGGACATTTTTTGTTTCTAAGGACATATGATTCCCCATAGCGTGCAACTGCTTACCTTCGGCCAGTGAGGGGCAGTTGTATGCGCTGGTCCACTTCTCTCAGCTTAAGCTTCCCCTCAGCCTGGGTGTGCTTCCTTTTAGCGACTTTCAGTATGAACTTCCTTTTAGCTTGGGTGCGCTTCCTTTCAGCGACTTTCAGTATGAGCTTCCTTTCAGCTTGGGGTCCACTTCTGTAAGCGGTTTGCTGAGTTCAACCTGTTCCTGTCCTGGTCCCTATTCTGTTAGCCTGTCCCTGTTCATTCCTTTTTTGTTTTAGTCCCTGTTCTGTTAGCTTGTCCGTGTTCTTCAGATGGTCCCTGTATAGGCGCCATTTGTGGCGTAATGACCACGCGGAGACCAGGGTTCTTTTAAGGATCCATAACTTTTATTTCTTTTTTGGGGACATAACTTCAACAACCTTACTCTACTGAGGACAGGCTCCCTTCTTATACCATTAGCTCTACTGCAGTACTTTTCCACTAACTATTCAACAACTTTGCCTGGCAACAGCAAACTCCCAGCAACTTCCATGTCTTAACAAGCAGCCTAAGACAGCAAGGTGTCTCCTGAATCACCCTTCTTTGTTCCTTTTAAACTCTTTACATTCCTCATGGCCTTATCATTAAGGATGGACATTGCCACATGTCCTGGTTTCAGTTAGGACAGTTTTCCTCCTAGTAGCTGGTAGAGTGCTGTGTTTTGGATTAGGATGAGAAGAGTGCTGATAACATGCCGATGTTTTGGTTGTTGCAGAGCAGTGCTTGTACCAAGCCAAGGACTTTTCAGCTCCTCACTCTGTCCTGCCAGCAGGCAGGCTCAGGGTGCAGCAAGAGCTGGGAGGGGACAGACCCAGGACAGCTGACCAAACTGGCTAAAGGAGTATTCCATACCATCTGACGTCATGCTAAACAATATATAGGGGTGGCTAGCCGGGATGGGGGGGCCGGCTGCTCGGGATAGACTGGGCATCGGTCAGCGGGTGGTGAGCAATTGCATTGTGCATCACTTGTTTCATACACATTATTATTATTATTATTATTGTTTTCCTATCTTAATAAACTGTCTCTATCTCAACTCTCGTTTCACTTTTCCGTTTCTCTCCCCCATCCCAGAGAGGGAGGGGGGAGGGTGAGCGAACGGCTGTGTGGTGTTTACCTGCCAGCCAGGTTAAACTACAACAGTCCTTTTTGGCACCCAATGTGGGGCACGAAGGGTTGAGATAATGACAGATCTGATCAGAGTGTGTTAAACTAAAATTGACCTGCTTAATAGTTGCTAGTCACAATGTTGATTGCTTTAATCTCGCGTCTGCTGCGCCTGTATTCCAAACTGTGTTTTATTGTACGTTACCTCCTGTATGTGATCCCTGTCGTGCTGTTTATCCTTTCCGGGCCCTGGTTTAAGATCGTTACGGTACTGTGCTGTGTAGCAATAGCTTATGAAACGATAAAATATCTGGTCATGACGCTAACCTGGTACTTGTACTCAGCACTGTCGTCAGCTCTGTGCTTTGGAAGCCATATCTCGGAAACTATTAGCAATTACACCTATTGCCTTTTTTCATCAGGGAGCCAGTCTGTGGAGGGGACAGGGGAAGATATTTTTTCCTACTTGTTCACTTC
>MU016030.1:57469-88476 GCA_011076525.1 Nettapus auritus
ATGCACATTCCAAATTACAGTCTGGTTGTAAACCCGCTCTACCAAGTAACCCGTAAGAAGAACGATTTTGAATGGGGCCCTGAGCAACGACAAGCCTTTGAACAAATTAAGCAGGAAATAGTTCATGCAGTAGCCCTTGGGCCAGTCCGAACAGGACCAGATGTAATGAATGTGCTCTACACCGCAGCCGGGGAGAATGGCCCCACCTGGAGCCTCTGGCAGAAGGAACCTGGGGAAACTCGAGGTCGACCCCTAGGGTTTTGGAGTCGGGGATACAGAGGATCTGAGGCCTGCTACACTCCAACCGAAAAGGAAATATTGGCAGCATATGAAGGAGTTCGATCTGCTTCAGAAGTGGTCGGTACTGAAGCACAGCTCCTCCTGGCACCCCGACTGCCAGTACTGGGCTGGATGTTCAAAGGAAGGGTCCCCTCTACACATCATGCAACTGATGCTACATGGAGCAAGTGGGTTGCACTGATTACTCAGCGGGCTCGAATAGGAAACCCCAGTCGCCCAGAAGTGAAAGCCATCCAGCTGGCTTTAGATATTGCTGAACGAGGAAAATGGCCAGTTCTCTACCTTTATACTGATTCATGGATGGTAGCAAATGCCCTGTGGGGGTGGTTACAACAATGGAAGCAGAACAACTGACAGCCCAGGGGCAAACCCATCTGGGCTGCGGCGTTGTGGCAAGATATTGCTGCCCGGGTAGAGAACCTAGTTGTAAAGGTATGCCATGTAGATGCTCGTGTGCCCAAGAATCGGGCTACTGAAGAACATCAAAACAACCAGCAGGTGGATCAGGCTGCTAAGATCGAAGTGGCTCAGGTGGACCTGGACTGGCAACTGGCATTCAAGGGTGAATTATTTATAGCCTGATGGGCCCATGACACCTCAGGCCATCAAGGCAGAGATGCAACATACAGATGGGCTCGTGATCGAGGGGTGGACCTGACCATGGACGCTATAGCACAGGTTATTCATGATTGTGAAACATGTGCTGCAATCAAGCAAGCCAAACGATCAAAGCCTCTTTGGTATGGAGGACGATGGCTGAAATATAAATATGGAGAGGCCTTGCATATTGATTACATCACACTCCCTCAAACCCGCAACGGCAAGCGCCACGTACTTACAATGGTGGAAGCAACCACCGGATGGCTGGAAACATATCCTGTGCCCCATGCCACCGCCCGGAACACTATCCTAGGCCTAGAAAAACAAGTCTTATGGCGACATGGCACCCCAGAAAGAATTGAGTCAGACAATGGGACTCATTTCCAAAACAACCTTATAGACACTTGGGCCAAAGAACATCACAGAATCACAGAATTTCTAGGTTGGAAGAGACCTCAAGATCATCGAGTCCAACCTCTGACCTAACACTAACAGTCCCCACTAAACCATATCCCTAAGCTCTACATCTAAACGACTTTTAAAGACCTCCAGGGATGGTGACTCCACCACTTCCCTGGGCAGCCCGTTCCAATGTCTAACAACCCTTTCGGTAAAGAAGTTCTTCCTAAGATCCAACCTAAAACTCCCCTGGCTCAGCTTAAACCCATTCCCCCTCGTCCTGTCACCAGGCACGTGGGAGAACAGACCAACCCCCACCTCGCTACAGCCTCCTTTCAGGTACCTGTAGAGAGCGATAAGGTCACCACTGAGCCTCCTTTTCTCCAGGCTGAACAATCCCAGCTCCCTCAGCCGCTCCTCGTAGGACTTGTTCTCCAGGCCCCTCACCAGCTTCGTCGCCCTTCTCTGGACTCAACATGGTATTGAGTGGGTGTGTCACATTCCTTATCATGCACCAGCCTCCGGGAAAGTTGAGCGATATAATAAAAAAAAAGCTTTTGATCAGATTAATAAGGAAATAGCTCATGGAGTAGCCCTTGCACCCTCCTGTACAGGAGCAGCTGTGTTAAACATACTCTACACTGCAGCTGGGGAGTATGGCTTCACCTGGAGCCTCTGGCAGAAAACGCCAGGAGAAACTCAAGGTCGACCTCTTGGTTCTAGAGCTAGGGCTATCGAGGATCAGAAGCCCACTACACCCCAGCTGAAAAGGAGGTACTACCAGCATATGAGGGGCTTTCAAGATGCTTCAATAATTGTTGGTACAGAAGCACAGCTCCTCTTGGCTCTGCTACCTGCTACCAGCTACCTGCGTTACATTGGATATTTAAGGGAGAATCACATCTACCCATCACACAACTGAGGCTATATGGACAAAGTAGATAGCTTTAATTATGCAGCAGGCTCGAATGGGGAAACCAAACCACCCAGGAATCCTGGAATAGATCATGAACTAGCTGGAAGGCAGAGAGTTTGGAGTACCGACACAATTGGTAACTCGTGCCCAAGAGGTACCACCGTATAATGAGTTACCAGAAGATGGAAAGGATTATATTTGTAGCTTGTTGGCTGTTTGTATCTCAATGGGCCCATGAAACATCAGGACATCTGAGGAGGGATACCACATACAGATGGGCTCGTGACTGAGGGGTAGACCTGACCATTGAGGCCATCATACAGGTCACCCATGAGTCTGAAACCTGTGCTGTGATCAAGTAAGCCATGAGGGTAAAGCCTCAGACGACTCCCACAAACCTGCCAAGGCAAATGGCACACATTCAACATGGTAGAAGCAACTATTGGGTAGCTGGAAACATACCCCGTAAACCATGCCACTGACCAAAACACCATCTTGAGCCAGGAAAGGCAAGTGCTGTGCCATCATGGTACACCAGAGAGAATTGAGTCTGACAATGTGAGTCATTTCCGAAACAATCTTGTCACCTCCTAGGCCAAAAGACATGGCATTGAGTGGGTGGACCATATACCCTGTCATCCACAAACCTTTGGGAAGGTTGAGAGGTATAATAGACTGTTAAAGACTATGCTATGAGCATTGGTTGTTGGGACATGTAAACACTGAGATGTGAATTTATCAGAAGTGACTTGGCTAATTAATACTGACAGCCAGCCTGGTCCTGCTGAACAAAGCCCGTACACACTGTGGTAGGAGCTAAAGTCCCCATAGTGCATGTAGGGAAGTGGATGGGGAAGGCAGTGTGAATTGCGCCAGTTGTGAGTTCAGAAGGATTTGGACTATTTTCTTCCCATTCTCAAAAACTTCCTCTGCTGTGTCACCCCACACAATGATGTCCATTGCAGGTGTTCAGGAGCTTCCCCCTGTTCCAGCGCAGACTGGATCAGACCATGGTAAATGGTAGGGCTGTATTTCCACCCCTGGGGCAGCCGATTCCAAGTGTATTGGACACCCCTCCAAGTGAAAGCAAACTGTGGCCTGCACTCTGCTGCTAGAGGGATGGAGAAAAATGCATTAGCGATATCAATTGTGGCATACCACTTGGCTGCCTTTGATTCCAGTTCATACTGGAGTTCTAGTATGTTTGGCACTAGTCCGGCCACCACAGTTGGCGTGACTTCATTCATGCCACGATAGTCCACTGTTAGTCTCTGCTCACCGTTAGACTTTCACACTGGCCATATGGGACTATTAAAAGGTGAATGGTTCTTGCTGATCACTCCTTGGCTTCCAGTTGATGAATTAGCTTACAGATGGTAACAGGGAGTCTGGGTTGGTGCGATATTGCTTCCGGTGCAAAGCTGTGGTAGTGATTGGCACCTGCTGTTCTTTGACCCTCAGCAACCCCACAACAGATGGGTCCTCTGAGAGACCGGGCAAGGTAGACAACTGTTTAATGCCCTCTGTCTCTAAGGCAGCTATGCCAAAAGCCCACCGGAACCCTTTTGGGTCCTTGAAATATCCTCTCCTGAGGTAGTCTCTGCCAAGGATGCACAGAGCTTCCGGGCCAGTCACAATGGGATGCTTTTGCCACTCATTCCCAGTTAGACTCACTTCAGCTTCCAATACAGTTAGCTGTTGGGATCCTCCTGTCACTCCAGAGATACAGATGGGTTCTGTCCCTTTATAGATTGATGGCATTAGAGTACATTGTGCACCGGTGTCTACTAAAGCTTTATACTTCTGTGCGTCTGACGTGCCAGGCCATCAAATCCACACAGTCCAATAAACCCGATTGTCCCTTTCCTCCCCCTGGCTGGAGGCAGAGCCCCTCTAATCCTGGTCATAATATTCAGTACTTTGTCTGGGGGATTGCCTGCTGGAAATTGGAGCAGAAAGTTTCTCAGAGAACCCGCCTTTTGTGATTGTTTTCCTTGCAACTCACATACCTGCGCCTCTAGGGTCGAGGTAGATTTTCCATCCCATTTTCTCATATCCACTCCATGGTTGCATAGGTAAAACCACAGGGTGGCACGGAATGTGTACCCACTATATCTTCTTCCTTGAACAGAAGGACACAGCCCTGATCACTGAGACACTGGATTGTACTGGTGGGGAGGAAGATAAATCATTTCTAAGTTGGTGGACCTCTTCCTGAAAGTTTCTCCACAGCCGAGATGCAGGTCTGTAAGGAAGAGGAGAGACTTTCTTCGTACTGCCGGAGTTGTTTAGCCACTTCATTCACTGTGGGCTCCTCATCCTCTTTCCAGGCCATTATTGCCAATGAGCTGGCATATGATGATGGTGCACTCCATACAAACGTCTGCCACATGGGTCGTGTACACTTGACAGTCTGGATCTGTGGATGTTTGTTCATTGTCTAGGTCCCTATAAATCACCTCCCGTACTGCTAATTCCCTCAGGTACTGGATTCCCTTCTCCATGGAGGCCCACTTGCCTGGTAAACACACAAGTTCTTCCTTTAAGAGATGCATTTCTTCACACCTGACCAGCGACTCCTCCAGAGGCTGAAGTCTGGTGCTCCATTTACAATTGCTTTGTCAATACCTGCATCCCCAGGAAGGGATCCCAGCTGCCTGGCTTCCCTGCCCTCTAATTCCACACAATTGGCTTCAGTGTCCCAGCATTGGAGCAGCCAGCTGAGAAGGTGCTCACTAGGACAATGACTGAAATATTTTCACATATCTCGTAGCTCATGCTGGTATTGGCCTTGGATAGTTATTGATGCTTTTATGATAGCTTCTTTATCTTCATCTTCCCGTTTGTGTGATGGCCCAGCCACTGCAGAGTATCCTCTTTGTCGTCTTCCTCCCCAGTCTGAGTAGGAGTTCCTCTGCGTTCTAAACGACCTGACTTTCTCATCCATTGTTTCATCTTGGTTACAGGAGCAACTTGCATTGCTACAATCTGTTTCCCTGACCCAGCTTCAGGGCCCATCACAGAGGTTGGAACAGACGTAGGGCCCGTCACAGGGGTGGGAGTGTCCACTGGGCCTGTTATAGGGCTAGGAGTGGCTGCAGGGGCTCGAGTGGCCGAAGAGGCTGGAGTGGCTGCAGGGTCCATCGTAGGGGTTGGAGTGGCTGCAGGGGTTGGAGTGGCCGGTGGACTTGTCACAGGACTTGGAGTGGCCACAGGGTCTGTTACTAGAGTTAGAGTGGAATTGACTGCAGCTCGATAAGCAGAGGCCAGCCCCAAGAGTTGCAGTGATTTGTATATCTCTGGTATTTCTAGGGTGATGACACACCTTTTTCAAGCATTCTACCAGTTCTTTAGGATTTTGCGATTAATCAGGGTGAATTTCCAAAGCACTGGAGGTGCCCCCTGCTCTAGATGCCTGCCCATATCCTCCCACACTCCCTGCCACTCATAACTATCCCGCCTCAGGACAGATCTCTGGATGAGATTCCTAAGTAGTTGTTTAACCTTAAACAAAACCTGAAGCATTCAGGAGACATAACAATAACAACATGCTGGTCTGAACATGCCAAGGATATTCAGCATCTTGGAGAACTGTTGTAACTAGCCCAAAGGAGAAGAGGGGGTGAAGGGAGAACGAACAAGTAGGAAAAAACATCTCTCCCCATCCCCTCCACAGACTGGCTCCCTGATGAAAAAAGGCAATAGGTGTAATTGTTAATACTTTCCAAGATATGGTTTCCAAAGTATAGAGTTGACGACAGCGCTGAGTACAAATAGCTGGTTAGTCTCATGACCAGTAATTTTATCATATCATAAGCCAGTGTTACACCGCACAGTACCATAATGATCTTAAACCGGGAAGGGATAAACAGCATGACAGGGAACACATACACTAAGTAATGTGCTATGTAACTCAATTTGGAAAACAGGCACAGCAGACTTGAGATCAAAGCAATCAACACTGTGACTGGCAACTATTAAGCAGGTCTAATACTTATACCCATTTTATTTAACACACTCTGGTCAGATCTGTTGTTATCTCAACCCTTCGGGCCCCACGTTGGGCGCCAAAAGGACTGTTGTGGTTTAACCTGGCTGGCAGGTAAACACCACACAGCCGTTCGCTCACCCTCCCCCCTCCCTCTCTGGGATGGGGGAGAGAAACGGAAAAGTGAAACGAGAGTTGAGATAGAGACAGTTTATTAAGATAGGAAAATAATAAAAATAACAATAATAATAATAATATGTATGAAACAAGTGACGCACAATGCAATTGCTCACCACCCGCTGACCGATGCCCAGTCTATCCCGAGCAGCCGGCCTCCCCATCCCGGCTAGCCACCCCTATATATTGTTTAGTATGACGTCAGATGGTATGGAATACTCCTTTGGCTAGTTTGGGTCAGCTGTCCTGGGTCTGTCCCCTCCCAGCTCTTGCTGCACCCTGAGCCTGCCTGCTGGCAGGACAGAGCGAGGAGCTGAAAAGTCCTTGGCTTGGTACAAGCACTGCTCTGCAACAACCAAAACATCGGCATGTTATCAGCACTCTTCTCATCCTAATCCAAAACACAGCACTCTACCAGCTTCTAGGAGGAAAACTGTCCTAACTGAAACCAGGACATGTGGCAATGTCCATCCTGCCATTTTACCGTCAAGAACCAGATTTTCTGTGCAGGTCCCTTGACCTTCCTCTGTTTAAAGAAAAACAAACAAACAAACAAACAAAACAAACAGTTTTCGGAAGGAGGATTTGGACTATTTTCTTCCCTTTCTCAAAAACTTTCTTCTGCTGTGTTGCCCCACATGAGGACGACATCAATGTATTTCAGGTGTTCAGGAGCTTCCTCCTGTTCCAGTGCAGTCTGGATAAGTCCATGGCAAATGCTAGGGCTGTTTCCATCCCTGGGGCAGTTGATTCCAGGTGTACTGGATGCCCCTCCAAGTGAAAGTAAACTGCAGCCTGCACTCTGTTGCCAAAGGGATGGAGAAAAATGCATAAGTGATGAGCTGTGTCACACCTCTTGGCTGCCTTTGATTCCAGTTCATACTGGAGTTCTAGCATGTCCAGCACTGCAGCGCTCAGTGGTGGCGTGACTTCATTCAGGCCGCGATAGTCCACTGTTAGTCTGCACTCACCATTAGGCGCCAAAAGGACTGTTGTGGTTTAACCTGGCTGGCAGCTAAGCACCACACAGCAATTCACTCACCCTCCCCGCTCCGTCTCTGGAATGAAGGAGAGAATCAGAAAGAAATGAAAGCCAAATTCGTGCACACAATTCACTTGCTTGCATTCTCTTTTATCCCCTAAAATTTTACATATGCATTAAGTTTTGCAACACATCTATACATATTCAATTCCTAGCTCCGCCTAGCCCTGCTTCGTATGCTAATTATCTTATCAGTCCTTCTCCGCTTGCGTAGTACTCTCTGGTGGTAGTCCAGGTGGTCGTGGGGATGAAGTAAGACATCTTCATCAGAGCTGAACTTTTCACCTCATCTCCCTGTGCATGTTCTCTGAGCCCTTGGTCACAATCTGAGCCATAAGGTTGGTTTGGTCTGATTCTCGGGGTCCGAGGGGTTCCTGTTATCTCGAGACCTTGCACGTTTGACATTCTTTATCTTACCCTTTTATAAACAGTCCTCCTTATCTCTAAGCCCTTTTATAAACAGTCCTCCTTCTCTCTGAGCCCTTGGTCACAGTCCAAACAATAAGGTTGGTTTGATCTGGTTCTCAGGGTCCCAGGGGGCTCATCTGGAGGCCTAAGCGCATCACAGGCACAGTACATCGCAAATGTAGCACATATTAAGCAATGAGTGTTGCCTACATATTTATTCTTAATCAGTCACTCTCTAATTTCTAATCCCATGTTTCACTGGCTTACGCCTATCAAACACTGTTTAACATCATCCAGCACTTTGAAGAGAGGGAGGAGGTCTCTGAATCTGATGACCAGGTAACACGTGCTGTGGCTGATCCAGAGGACCAACAGACTATGGTATCAGTCGCCTCCATAGTCAAGTTAAAACAATGAAAATGGAAGTCAGCTCGCTTAGTAAGAGAAGAAGAATCTCCTAAGAAGAGGGAGAAGGGGAAAAGGCAGGCACCATCACAAAAAAAAAGCAGAGCCATCACAAATACAGCAGGGAGAAGAGATGGAAATCATAAAGGAATCAGAAACCACTTGATCCCTATCGCTGTGCGAGTTGCAAGAAATACAAAAGGATTATGGTCGACACCCAGGTGAACACATCCTCACCTGGCTGCTTCAATGCTGGGACACTGGGGCCAGTAGCCAACTATTAGAAGGCAGTGAAGCCAAGCAGCTGGGATCCCTCTCTAGAGAAATGGTAATTGACAAAGGAATTGGAAGAGGGACACAGATTCTCAGCCTTTGGAGGCGACTCCTGGAAGCTGTGAAAGAAAGGTATCCCCACAAGGAAGATATTGTATATCAAGTCAACAAGTGGGCCACTGTGGATAAAGGTCTCCAGCAACTGAGGGAATTAGCTGTGCTGGAGATGATTTATAGTGATTTGGACAATGCCCAGACACCTAGAGATCCCGATGAAGTCCAGTGTACAACATCCATGTGGTGTAAATTGGTGCGGAGTGCACCAGCATCACATGCCAGTATGCTGGAAATATTTAATTGGGATGAGGGGATGGGACCAACAGTGTATAATCTGTCCTGCCAGCTTCAAAAATATGAAGACAATCTCTCTGCTCAAGTACAGGCCTGTGTCTCAGCTGTGGAGAAACTGTCCGAAAGACCTGACCACCTCGTAGAACGAGCATATACCTCCTCATCCAGACAGAGTGATATTTCAGCCACTAAGAATCAGTATTTTCCTGCTTGAGAGTACCCAAGACTCACACCACGTGGCACCTTGTGGTTTTATCTGTGTGACCACGGGGAAGATATGAGGAAGTGGGATGGTGAACCTACTGCAACCCTAGCTGCTCAGGTACGTGAACTACAAGGAAAGACAGCAGCAAAAAGAGGGGCTCCTAAGAAAAATGCTGCTCCGGTTTCTGTTGGGCAGTTCCCCAGAGGCAATAGAAGAGCTGATGTTATTCTTGACCCAGATGAAGGGACCTCTGCTTCTCATGTGCAAGAATTAAGTGGCAGACGCTCCAGCCAGAACTAGAGGGGCCCTGCCTCTGGCCAGGTAGAGGAGAGGGATAACCGGATTTATTGGACTGTGTGGATCCGATGGCCTGGCACATCAGAGCCACAAGAATACAAAGCTCTAGTGGACACTGGCGCACAATGTACCTTAATGCCGTCAGGCTACCAAGGGACAGAACCCATCTGTATCTCTGGAGTGACAGGAGGATCCCAACAGCTAACTGTATTGGAAGCTGAAGTGAGTCTAACTGGGAATGAGTGGCAAAAGCACAGTATTGTGACTGGCCCGGATGCTCCGTGCATCCTTGGCATAGACTACCTCAAGAGAGGGTACTTCAAGGATCCAAAAGGGTGGGCTTTCGGCATAGCTGCTTTGAGCACAGAGAAGATTAGGCAGCTGTCTACCCTGCCTGGCCTTTAAAAAGACCCTTCCGCTGTAGGATTGCTGAAGGTTGAAGAACAGCAGGTACCAATCGCTACCACAACGGTGCACCGACAGCAATAGCACACCAGTTGAGACTCCCTGATTCCCATCCATGAGTTGGTTCATTGGCTGGAGAGTCAAGGATTGATCAGCAAGACTCATTCACCTTTTAACAGTCCCATATGGCCAGTGCAAAAGTCTAATGTCGAGTGGAGGCTAATGGTGGACTATGGCGGCTTGAATGAAGTCACGCCACCACTGAGTGCTGCAGTGCCAGACATGCTGGAACTTCAGTATGAACTAGAGTCAAAGGCAGCCAGGTGGTACATCGCAATTGATATCGCTAATGCATTTTTCTCCATCCCTTTGGCAGCAGCATGCAGGCCGCAGTTCGCTTTCACTTGGAGGGGCATTCAGTACACTTGGAATCGGCTGCCCCAGGGGTGGAAACACAGCCCTACCATTTGCCATGGACTGATCCAGTCTGCACTGGAACAAGGGGGAGCACCTGAACACCTGCAGTACATTGATGACATCCTCGTGTGGGGCAACACAGCAGAAGGAGTCTTTGAGAAAGGGAAACAGGTAATCCAAATTCTCCTGAAAGCTGGTTTTGCCATTAAACAGAGTAAGGTCAAGGGACCTGCACAGGAAATTCAGTTCCTGGGGGTAAAATGGCAGGATGGACATCGCCACATTCCGATGGATGTGATCAACAAAATAATGGCAATGTCGCTGCCAACTAGCAAAAAAGAAACACAAGCTTTTCTCGGCCTTGTGGGATTCTGGAGAATGCATGTTCCAGGCTATAGTCAGCTTGTGAGTCCTCTATATCGAGTGACTCGAAAGAGAAACTATTTTGAGTGGGGCCCCGAGCAACAACAGGCCTTTGAACAAATCAAACAAGAAATAGCTTGTGCAGTAGCCCTTGGGCCTGTCCGTACCGGACCAGCTGTGCAAAACATACTTTACACTGCAGCTGGGGAGCATGGCCTCACCTGGAGCCTCTGGCAGAAAACCCCAGAAGAAACTCGAGGTCGACCTCTGGGTTTCTGGAGCCGGGGCTATCGAGGATCAGAAGCCAATTACACCCCAACTGAAAAAGAGATACTAATGGCATATGAGGGTGTTCGAGCTGCTTCAGAAGTTGTGGGTACAGAAGCACAGCTCCTCTTGGCACCACGGCTACCTGTGTTGCATTGGATGTTCAAAGGGAAAATCCCCACTACACATCGTGCGACTGACGCTACGTGGAGTAAGTGGATAGCATTAATCACACAGCGGGCTCGAATGGGAAAACCTAATCGCCCAGGAATCCTGGAAGAGATTATGGACTGGCCAGAAGGCAGAGATTTCGGAGTGCCGACAGAAGAGGTAACTCGTGCTGAAGAGGCACCACCATATAATGAGTTGCCAGATGACAGAAAGCAGTATGTGTTGTTCACTGATGGATCCTGCCGTGTGGTAGGGAGCCATCGGAAATGGAAAGCTGCTGTGTGGAATCCCACACGACGAGTTGTGGAGGCCATGGAAGGGGAAGGAGAGTCAAGTCAGTATGCAGAAGTAAAAGCCATACAACTAGCCCTGGAGATTGCCGAAAGAGAAAAATGGCCAGTACTGTATCTCTACACTGATTCATGGATGGTGGCAAATGCTCTGTGGGGGTGGCTGCAGCAATGGAAACAGAACAACTGGCAGCGCAGAGGTAAACCTATCTGGGCTGCTACTCTGTGGCAAGATATTGCTGCCCGAGTAGAAAACCTGGATGTAAAAGTATGCCATGTAGATGCCCACATGCCCAAGGGCCGCGCTACTGAAGAACATCAGAACAACCAAGAGGTGGATCAAGCTTCAAAAATTGAAGTGGCTCAGGTGGACCTGGACTGGGAACGTAAGGGTGAGCTATTTGTAGCTCGATGGGCCCATGAAAGATCAGGACATCTGGGGAGGGATGCCACATACAGATGGGCTCGTGATCGAGGGGTGGACCTGACCATTGAGGCCATCACACAGGTTACCCATGAGTGTGAGACCTGTGCTGCAATCAAGAGAGCCATGAAGGTAAAATCTCCCTGGAACAGGGGGAGGTGGCTAGGGTTTTGATATGGTGAGGCCTGGCAAAATGACTATATCGGACCACTCCCACAAACCCGCCAAGGCAAACGGTACATACTCACCATGGTAGAAGCAACAACTGGGTGGCTGGAAACATACGCCGTAAACCATGCCATGGCCCAAAACACTATCTTGGGCCTAGAAAGGCAAGTGGTGTACACCAGAGAGAATTGAATCTTACAATGGAAGTCATTTCCGAAACAATCTTGTCACTTCCTGGGCCAAGAGACATGGCACTGAGTGGGTGTATCACATCCCTTATCACCCACAAGCCTCTGGGAAGGTTGAAAGGTACAATGGACTGTTAAAGACTATGTTAAGAGCATTGGGTGCTGGGACATGGAAACAATGGGACATGAATCTACCAGAAGCCACTTGGCTAGTTAATAACAGGGGGTCTGACAGCCATGCTGGTCCTGCTGAAACAAAACCCCTACACACGGTAAAAGGAGCTGAAGTCCCTGTAGTGCATGTAGGGAAGTGGATGGGGAAGGCGGTGTGGGTTACTCCAGTCTCGGGAAAAGGCAAACCCACTCATGGGATTGTCTTCGCCCAAGGACCAGGGTATACCTGGTGGGTAATGCAATTGAATGGGGATATCAGGTGCGTGCCTCAAGATCTAACTTTGGGAGAAAAGTCATCTGTAATTGAAGTTATATGTTGTAGGAAGATGCTGCAAGATCAACGACAGGTCAACCTTGCAAGGAACTGGGCAAGTGCAGAAGTGACGTGAGCTAAGCTGGTGCTGGCGTCCAGGCATCCAACTCTGCCTGCCCTGAGTGACCACTTTGGCACATGAAGACTAAATCGTCAGCAGTTCTCATGAACATTTTCCGAGAAAGGGCTATAGAATGAAAATATATACATACCTTTCCATCTGTTAAAGAACAAGGAAAAATGGTGATGAGAGTACTTATATGCTAAAGTGTGGAGGACCTGAGAGTAACACAAATGTTATGGAATAAGGAGCGGAAGCTGTACTGGGTCTGGCTGGGATGTTAACTTTCCCTGCAGCAGCCCATACAGTGCTGCACTCTGCACTTGTAGCTAGAACAGCAGTGTTATCACACCAGTGTTGTGTCTGCTGCTGAGAAGTGCTGGCACAGCATCAGGACTCTCTCTAAAGTGAGAAAGAAACATCACCAGGGCAGCTGACCTAAGCCAACCAAAAAGATATTCCATACCATATGATGTCACACTCAGCAATAAAAGGTGGAAAAGGGAAGAAGAGGGGAGGGGTGGGCTTTCGTTGCAAAAACGTCTGTCCTCCTACCGAACACCAGCTACGTGCGTTGAGGCCCTGCTTCAAGGACATGGTCAAGCATCACTCATTTGTGGGACATAGAGAATAATTTATTTCCTCTGCACTTCCACATAGCCTTTACTTGTTTTGTTTTGCTGTTCCCTTTCCCCCTCCCTTTCCCCCCTTTCCCTTTTTCCCCTTTAGTTAAGTTGTTTAATTAATAATAATTTTCCTCAGTAATTATTTTTTCCCTTTAAATTATCCTTATCTCAACCCGTGAGTTGTTCTTTCCTTTACTTCTTCCCCTCCTCATCTGTGGAGAGGGAGTGAGAGAGCCATTGTGGTGTTCAGCTGCCTAGCATGGTAAAACCACCACACTAGTCAGCTTTATCTGTAAGAAAATACAGAATTGTATTTCAGAATTTTGGCCATGAGGTCATGACGACTATGAGGATGCTTGGAAAGAAAATTACGTGAGGAAGTCATGGCATGCATATGTCCTTGGATGCATAAACAACTTAGCTTAGTACACATGCCTAAGTTGAAACAATAAGACAGGAAAAAAGGAGATGACCTGAGCATGGAGTAGAATTGGGTACAACCAACGAACACAGTGAGGAAGACTGTCAAAGACCACCAGAAGACTGGTGCATGACTGCATTAGTTGACAAGGGAAGACCAACCAATGGTCTCCAAACTGGAGAGATATGGATTTGATAGGTGGACCATTCAGTGGATAAGGAATTAGCTTGAAGGTTGCACCTAGAGAGTGGTGGTCAAAGACTCTATGTACAGGTTAAAGCCAGTGACGAGCTGTGTCCCTCGGGGGTCTGTCCTGGGACTGGTACTGTTTAATATCTTTATAAATGACATAGACGGTGGGATTAAGTGCACCTTCAGGAAATTTGCAGATGACACCAACCTGCATGGTGTGGTTGACACTATAGAAGGAAGAACTCCATCTACCCTCTAACTTTTTCCAGATATCAGGGGCTGACGGTTTACTTTATGAGCTTCATCTTTGGGGTACAGATCTGTCCATTTCCTAGCTACTTCACATAATTTTTCATAGCATGCCAAGGGGTCCTCATTAGGTCTCTGCATGACTTGATATAACAGAAATATTTTTTGGGTTTCAGTACCTCATGTTTAATTCAATATAAAATCAATTGTTGATACTTTACCAACATTTTTTCCCCATGCATATTTAGGTCCCAAGCAAGTTGTTGTTTGGGAATTAACCTCTTGGGGCCTTCTCACATTAACCATCCTATTTTCTTCATTAGCCTTTTCTAGGACTAATCACCTTTCTTCTGGGAGGAGGAAGGCATTCAGCAGGACTTGCATAGCTTTCCAATCTGGGTTATGGTTCAGCACTATCATTTGAAATACTCTGTATACCTTTTCAGGTTTTTCATAATAAGAACCTGCTGGCTCTTTCCAATTTATCAAGTCAGAGGATGAAAAAGGAATTTTTACAAAGACTGACAAGCCATATAGCCTCCTGGAGTGGGGCCTGTATGATTGGATTCCTAGTTCTTGTCCTCCCTGTGGTAGGACTGAATCCTGATGTTCTTCTAAATTCTTCATATCTTCCTTGTCTCTCATCACCACTTCCCCTATCAGAACCTCTCTCATTTGATACTAGAAACTATACATCTTGGTCTTCTTCCAAATATTTCAAACACCTCTGTCCAATACTACAAGCCGAACAACATCTAGGTAAATGCTTATTTTCCTTTTCAGTCGACATCATCATCATATTGCCATCACTAATCAACAATTTGCATTTATTTCAAGTTTCATGATCATTCCTTAAAGAGAAGAACAAATCTATATAAGGTATTTCATCCAAGTTGCCCGTTCTTCTACAAAGCAATATTAATTGCAAAATAGCATCAGAGTATCCAATTCAAAATAGTACAGAATATCCAATTCTGGACATTTTTCCTCATCATCCAATTTATATTTAGGCTACCACTGCATGCAATAATGTTTTAACTTGCCTTTAGTCAGGAGATCCACACCAAAATTATTCCAGTTCTTAAGGATGCATCCTAGAGGTCAACAAGGGGTTGGTTTGGAGGAAGGCATGGTCCCCATTTTATCAAATGAGAGGGTCAAAAATACCAAGTGGAGGGGCCTATTCCCACTCTTTCATACATTCTGGTCACCGCCAACTACGCACAAGAAAATATCTTACCCAAGTGCCGGCACAAACTCAGCTCCAAGGCAGACATGTTCTGCAGCGGGGGATGGCAGCGTGAAGGGTTTTTCCTGCTTCAGGGCCACTCAAGGCAGCTGAGAGAGCCACCAGGACCCGGTAGCCCTCACAAGGGTGGCTGACGAAGCGTGGGTGGAGACAGAAGTGCCCCTCCTCTGTCATACAAAGACTGCCCCTAGGAGCGTGAGCTCCCAGTCAGTCAGAGCAGGGCACGCCAGTCAGAGCAGGGCGCAGCAGTTTGTGCAGCAGTTTGTGCAGGCAGGGAGGTCAAGCAGGGTCGGTCATATTTGTGTTCTGGGAAGGACCTTCTACTGAAGAAATGGTGTCCACCCACCAAACCTGCCAGTCTGTGGCTGAAACCCAGACAGGGGGGACACAACCTCCCTGGGCAGATGCCTCCACCCAAACAGACCTACCGAGGATCAAAAGAGCGGTCCAGACCCTCAGTTCCAGGGAGCTCCAGTCTCTGGAAATCCCCCTAGGGCCTGAAAGCAGAGGTGGGTGTCATGGGTGCAGGTGTGCCCAGCTGGATGAGCTCTTCAAACAGGTTGCAAGAGGAGCTCACCAGGCAGCATAGCATTCAGGAATCTGAGCAGGAGATTGTATTATACGCTAAATGGTATTATATGCTGACATGGTCTAAGCAACAGCCCTGCCTTAAGTCCAGGCCAGGGGTAGGGAAACAAGCTTGCAGCCCAAAAGAAGCACATTTGAAAGACTCACAGGATATGGGAGAGTGGACCCTTGTCTCTGATTGGAGATGGAGGAGGAGGAGTCTCCCCTCTGCCCCTGAAGTGCCCCTGCACAATAGATACGAGGTTCTAAGGCAGGTGAGAGGAGACTGGGAGAACTCAGAGAACTCAGAAAGGCTGACCATATGAAGTTGGCTCTGTCTCCCAATTGCATCAAAACTATTGCCACAAAGAAGGCGCAAAGGGTGTTAGTCACTGAAGGTTCCTCTCTGAGAGGCACCGAGGCTCCGATTTGCCATCTGGACAATCTCTCCAGAGAGGTTTTCTGCCTGCCTGTAGCCCATATTCGTGATATTACTAAGAGGCTACCAAGCCTGGTAGGTCCCAAAGACTACCACTCCTTCATACTTTTACAAGTAGGATCAAATGATGCTGTAACAAGGAAACTCCGAAATATCAAAAAGGATTTTATGTCCCTTGGAAAAATATTGAAGGGATCAGGAGCGCAAGTAGTGTTCTCCTCTGTCCTCCCAATTGGTGATTGGGACCCAGGAAGGAGATAAATGGGCCAAGTGAGCCAGCTGAGAGGCTGGTGTCATGACCAAGGTTTTGGGTTCTATGACCTTGGAGGCACTTTTGAGGGACCAGGCATGCTGATGCCGGATGGGGTGCACCTGACTAGATGGGGCAAGAGTGTTCTGGGCAGTAAACTGGCTGGGCTTATCAGAAGGGCTTTAAACTACATGCAGTGGGGGAAGGGGATGCACCTCTGAGTGAAGAAAGCATACCTTAGAACACTACCACTCTAAGTAACAACAGGGAAATATTTGTGAATTGCCCCAATGCAATCAGGAAGGGTTCTGGAAATGTGATACAATTGATTGCCCAGCTGAAGTGCCTCTAAACCAGAACACACAGGATGGGAAGCAAGCAAGAGGAATTGGAAACCATGGTGCAATTAGACAGATATGACCTGATTGCTGTCACGGAAACATAGTGGGATGGATCACATAACTGGAACATTGTAATAGAGGGCTACAATCTCTTCAGAAGGGATAGACAGTGAAGGAAGGGGAGGGGGTGTTGCCATCTACATTAGGGAAGGGATTGATTGTAAAGAGTTGCCTTTGAGAAACAGCCACAGACATACTGAGAGCTTGTGGGTGAGAGTTAAAGACCACACCAATAAAGGACAGCTTGTGTTTGGGGTCTACTACAAGCCACCAGATCAAGGAGAGCCTGTGGATGAGGCATTCTTGCTTCAACTACAAGAAGCGTCACACATGTTCTCATCCTGATGGGGGACTTCAGCCACCCAGATGTTTGCTAGAAAAACTATACAGCAGGCTGTAAGCAATCCAGGAGATTCCTAGAGTGCATTGAAGATAACTTCCTGGTCCAGGTAGTAGACAAACCAACCAGAGAAGAAGCATTACTGGACCATGTGCTCACCAACACAGATGAACTTATTAAAGAGGTCAAGATTGGAGGCAGTCTGGGCTGTAGTGACCGTGCCCTGGTTGAGTTTGTGATCTTGAGGAATATGGGCCTGCCTAAGAGCAAAGTCAGGACCCTGAACTTCTGAAGAGCGAACTTCCGAAGAGCGAACTTCCAGCTATTTAAAGACCAGGTGGATTAGATCCCCTGTAACAATGTCCCTACGACAAAGGAGCTGAACAGAGCTGGCAACTCTTTAAGAATATTTTCCTTAAAGTGCAAGAACTCTCCACCCCCCTGTGTAAGAAAGTGAGCAGGGAGGGCAGACAACCGGGATGGCTGAGCAAGGACCTGCTGTTCAAACTAAAGCACAAGAAGGAAATGCACAGACAGTGGAAGCAGGGACATGGGGCCTGGGAACAGTACAGGGATGCTGTCTAGATGTGCAGGGATGGGATCAGGAAAGCCAAGGCATGGATGGAATTGAGCTTGGCAAAGGATGCAAAGAATAGCAGGAAGGGATTCTATAGATACATTGTTCAGAAAAGAAACACCAATAAGAATGTACCTACTCTGATGGATGAGAAGGGTGAACTGGCAACGACAGACATGGAGAAGGCTGAAGTACTCAACAACTTCTTTGCCTCAGTCTTCACGGACAGTCAGGCTTCCGAAGTCTTTCGTTTATGTGAACCCATAGATCGAGACTGGGGGAGCAAATTCCCAAAGGAGTATTCCATACCATCTGACGTCATGCTAAACAATATATAGGGGTGGCTAGCCAGGATGGGGGGGCTGGCTGCTCGGGATAGACTGGGCATCGGTCAGCGGATGGTGAGCAATTGCATTGTGCATCACTTGTTTCATACACACTATTATTATTATTATTATTATTATTGTTTTCTATCTTAATAAACTGTCTTTATCCCAACTCTCACTTCACTTTTCCATTTCTCTCCCCCATCCCAGAGAGGGAGGGGGGGGATGGTGAGCGAATGGCTGTGTGGTGTTTAGTTGCCGGCCAGGTTAAACCACAACACTTTTGCATGGGACACTGTGCACGCCTCGGATATCTGACAAAAATACCACCAAATAAGGAGAAAGGGGGGAGTTGAAGGACAAAGCCTGGGAGGAAGACTACGAGCCTTTAGCACGAGAGACCCCCAGAGAGACCACCAGAGACTAATGCGCATGCGTCTGGGAGAAATTTTGGACTCCAGAAGCTAATTATAGTAACCCTGCTTTTTCTAGGAATAGTGATGAATATGTATTAGTTTAGGAGCATAAAAACCAGCTACCTGATGTAACAGGTGTGCATCCTGGTGGAGCAGAGACTCCCGGTGCACCCAGCACTGTTTGCTTGCCTTTATTCATTTAATAAATTGTAAATTTTAATTGGAATCCTATTTGAGGCCCAATTATTTATCACAATTGGGGCTCGTCCGGGATGGTCTTGGTTCCTGAATTCTGAATTGAACTAGGAGGGCACCCCACCTTTCGGTGGCTCCTGTTCAAGTCGGATCGGGACCAATGCCATCTCGAACTTGAATAAAGGCAAGCAAAGAATTTGATTTTTATAAGCTCCCTTGCTGGCTGGGCTGCAGCATTGTTTTGCCCGTAATTCTGTGCGTGAAGATCTGAATGAAGACAACAGAGTCCTTAGTATTTAAAGGGTGTTCCATTCAATTGGGTGGGATTCGGTTGCCTGTGTGTGTAAGAGTGTGACTGAGACGGCACCTAGTTCCGAAGCGAGTGTGGAGGTCTTCTAACCGTGGTTCCAATCTCCTGCGAGGGACTTGGCCGGTGAAGGACCGAAGCGATTCCTTTAGGATTCATGGGTGGGTGATAGGTCCTAAACCTCCTACAAGGCACTCTTACTGGGCAATCAAGGGCTGTAGGCATTGCCACAGGAAAATTCCTAGATGGGTCAGGTAAAGTCGAAGACCCAGGACCAGAGAAAAGGGAGCAAATTACCAGACATACCACCAGAAAGTCCATTAGGAATAATAATTAAAAATTGGAACGATAGGGGCCCCAGAAAAGGAAAAAAGTAAACTAAAAATGATTGTATTGTATGTAAATGATGATTCATACATTTCATCAATTGTATGGTAAAATGGCCAAAGGAGCCTTTAAGACCACGTCTTTTGGCCTGTTTTCGGATCCTTTGAAGACTGGATTTACCAGGCCTTAAATATACATGTTAATTCAAAGGAACCTTTTAGTCAGGACAAAGTGATTATGCAGAGTTATGGATCAGGACTTCACGTCCTTTTCCAGCCTCAATATTTACACTAAGAGCAGATGAAAAGTCTGAAGTCTGAAGAAGAAGAAAAACAGGAAAAAGATGATAGATTTGAGAACATTAATCATACGGGGAATAAGGGAAGCGGTTCCCCAAGGGAAAAACATTAATAAAGCATTTAATGAACAACAAGGGAAAGATGAATCTCCAACAGAATGGTTGGAGAGATTAAAAAAAGAAAAAAAAAAGAAAAAGAAAAAAAAAAGCAGCCTACAAATGTATTCTGGAATTGACCCAAATACAGTGGCTGGAACCGCACTCCTTAGAATACAATTTGTAGCTAAATCCTGGGGGGACATAGGAAGGAAACTAGAAAAGCTGGAAGACTGGTAAGAGAGAAGATTAGAAGAATTACTTAGGGAAGCACAGAAAGTGTATGTCAGGAGAGATGAGGAGAAACAAAAAGGCAGTAAGAGAAAGAAAAAACTGACGTCTGGAAAAAGAAGGGAAAAAGGAGTAGAGAAAACACCTAGGGGACAGCCTTATCAAGAGAGATTCACAATTCCTGTCTGTTACTATTGCAACAAGAAGGGGCATGTTCAGAAGAACTGTCATAAGAGGGAACAAGATGAGAAACTATTCAAAGAGGAATAGGGGTGTCAGGGGCTATATTTCCTGGGGACTTCAACATCAACTGAGCCCTTGATAAAACTATTAATTGGTCCCCATAAAGAAGAAGTCTTATTCTTAGTGGACACAGGGGCTGAAAAATCCACTATTCAAAAACTTCCAAAAGGAATAGAAAAAGGGAAAAGTTATGCATCAATAGTAGGAGCAAAAGGAGAACCTTTTAAAGTACCTGTCTTGAAAGATATAGAAATAGAAACAGAAGAAAATTTGTTTTAATGATGCCATATGTGGACGATCTATTAGTAGCAGGAGAAACTGAAGAAGGAACCTGAGAAGCCGCTTTGGGTAAACTCGTGGGTCACTTGTGCAACTGCCTGAATCGCACGTTTGTTACAGATAATTCCGGGTTAGGCCGTGAGAGTGTGGTAATAGCCTTGTCGGTATTGTCTGATGCAATGGGAAATAACTGATGCTCAGACCTTCCCCTCTGTGAGTAAAATCTATAGATACTTTGATGGGGATGCCAGGAGTGAGCCTATCTCAATGTGTTTTTCCTCTTTAGTGCACATGCTTAATTCCGTTGTTGGGTGAAAGTGCTCTGTGCCACAGAGGAGGTGGTCAGCAACTGATAAAGTCAGGCTAGAATTGTAACAAAGCTACTTTTTATATCTTTAAATAAATAAATAAATAAAAAAGAAGTTATGCCTGAGAAACAACATGTATCTCTGCAGTTAAGCAACAGAGTATTAAAGGTAATTTGAAACTCTAATTACTTTTAGATATAGAAAAGATTAAGTTATTGGGAGGAGTACAAATTACTGAACTTTTTGCAACTTCTGCAAACAACATGAGCATTTTCATCTTTTCTGTGTTAGAGAGATATCCTTACACCCAGTGTCATTTTCCTTTAAAAAAAAAAAAAAAAGGAATGTCTCTTTAAGGACTGTGAAATCAGAAGCAGAAGCTAATGCTACCTGGATGAGAAGAGCATTTCTGAAATCATTTTCTGGGTTTTTCTATAGTTCCCCCCATCTCCTGTTACATGTTTTCTGTTGTGTAATGGTACATAACTCTTCTCAAACTCAGTCAGCTTTTTAGCAAAAATTGGACCAATTGAGTGTCTTGCTTTCTTAAAACAGTGGATTCTGACCTTTTTTTTCTTACTTGTCTTCTGAACTGTCAGCAAGGAAGATTTAAGGACTTTCAGCAGAGGTTTAAACAACTGGCTTTTTATAAACATTGCAACTTTCCAGTTGTATGTGTAATGTTAGACTTGCTGGTGCTTTGTAACAAAATCCCAGACTATTTATTTCCCTCTTTTTAATGTTAACAGATCATTTTGAGAATGGGAATAACATCTTATATACAGAGCTCTGAAATTTATGGCAGTTTGTGATGTTCTTTAGCTACCTTAGAAGCTTTGTGCAGACAATCACAGAATCACAGAATCACAGAATCACAGAATTTCTAGGTTGGAAGAGACCTCAAGATCATCGAGTCCAACCTCTGACCTAACACTAACAGTCCCCACTAAACCATATCCCTAAGCTCTACATCTAAACATCTTTTAAAGACCTCCAGGGATGGTGACTCCACCACTTCCCTGGGCAACACGTTCCAATGTCTAACAACCCTTTCGGTAAAGAAGTTCTTCCTAAGATCCAACCTAAAATTCCCCTGGCGCAACTTAAGCCCATTCTCCCTCGTCCTGTCACCAGGCACGTGGGAGAACAGACCAACCCCCACCTCACTACAGCCTCCTTTGAGGTACCTGTAGAGAGTGATAAGGTCACCCCTGAGCCTCCTTTTCTCCAGGCTGAACAATCCCAGCTCCCTCAGCCGCTCCTCGTAGGACTTGCTCTCCAGGCCCCTCACCAGCTTCGTCGCTCTTCTCTGGACTCGAATCAAATTACATCAAATTGTAATTTTAATAGTAGTGCTATTTACGGCATCTATTTTAAAAATATTATATTTTTATCTTTCTTCTGATGTTTTTAACCATTCTCTTTATCTTAGAGACTTCAGAGCTATCCAGTAATACACTATGAAAATAATAATCCTGATGGCTTGTATATCTGGACGAGGTTTCTGATTTAAAAAAATAAAAATAAAATTAATAAATCCAGACTTTTAAAACAAGGGATGTTACCTAATCTTTCCCATATGGACATTTTGAAAATGAAAAACAGTTTCTTAAATAGTAATTCTTCAAATGCAGGTAACAACAAAGCTGTGAATTTGCAAAAACAGCTGAAATGAAATGACGAGTCCTGGAAGAGTTTGCCATTAAATTAGCAAATAGTGCTTGCATTGCTGTCCAGAACGTTGCTTTCAAAGTCTTAAATAAAAACAGCAATAAAGTAGTTATATATTATAATGTGTTGGTGAAAAGGGAGATATCCAGAAAATACTGACTTTAGGAAATGAGTTAATTGGTGAGCTTTATTTCTCAAACTATAATTTCTGAGATATTTTTACAGTATCAGAAGATTTTTTTTCTCTTACGGAACTGTGATATGGGCAATGACTTTGTCCTTTTATGGCAATATTCTTCTAAAAGTAAAACAACTGAAGGGTGTTATCCTTGCTGTTCTTCATATAATCTTTCTGTATTGTACCTACTACTTGGCTTATGGTTTTTTTTTTTGTTTGTTTTGTTTTGTTTTGTTTTGTTTTGTTTTGTTTTTATTGAACTAAGTGTGGTGGTTTAACCCAGCCGGCAGCTAAACACCACACAGCCGTTCGCTCACCCTCCCTCCCTCCCTCTCTGGGATGGGGGAGAGAAACAAGAAAAACTGAAGCCTGTGGGTTGAGATAGAGACAGTGTATTAGGACAGAAAATAAAATAGTAATAATAATATGTATAAAACAAGTGATGCACAATGCAATTGCTCACCACCCGCTGACCGATGCCCAGCTTATCCCCGAGCAGCCGGCTCCCCCGCCTCAGCTAGCCACCCCTATATATTGTTTAGCATGACATCAGATGGTATGGAATATCCCTTTGGCCAGTTTGGGTCAGCTGTCCTGGGTATGTCCCCTCCCAGCTCCTGATGCACCCCCAGCCTCTGTGCTGGCAGGACAGAGCAAGGAGCCGAAAAGTCCTTGGTTTAGTGTAAGCATTGCTCCACAACAACCAAAACATCAGTGTGTAATCAACATTATTCTCATCCTAAATCCAAAACATAGCACCCTACCAGCTACCGGGAAGAAAATTAACTCTATCCTAACTAAAACCAGGATACTAAGAGAATTTTCTTAATGCCATACTTCTGTGGGAAGTTAGCTGAGACAATGGAAGGAGTGATGGGTCAGCAGCCAGTCTTCTCCCAGTAGTGCTCGTGCACAGCTCACCTAAGTCAACCTCGTTTCCTGCCCTATGTAAAAACCTGAGAGACCTCACAAAGCTGAAGCCAAAACAGGTGTGAGAACTGTTGAGAAAGGATGGACACGTGTCACGAGTAAAAGGCCCAGTGAAAGAGTGGAAAGTAGCACCTGAACCAGGAGAAACTAAACTAACCATCAGACGGACTTGAAGAAGCCTTTATCAGACAGTATAAGCTAAGTTGCTGTGGGAATTTTATTGTAATTACTCCTGTAAAATTAGTAAACAGAAAAATGGTTGCTCTTGAATAGATATCAATAACAGGGATCAGTTAGGCATCATCTCCTGAAGGTAACAGTAGGCTATCTGCAGTGTACACCCCTTTAAGATTAGGGAAGAGGGCAAGACCGGATAGGGAACTGGTGCTGCAGCTGGGAAGGTCTGCCAAGGGCTGCAACCCCTTCGGGCTGTGACCGCTGATCGCTATGGCCCTTACCGGACCTCTTCTAGCCCTACTTGGGGTAAGTTTCTTGGCCAAAGCTAAGGCCAACAACCGCAGTCAATGTATAGTAACTACTAGAAAAGGATGGTTGAGCTCCCAAACATTGGTGTATCATACTGTCTATGACTGTAAAGGCCAGAAAATAGGAAGCTGCATTTTTAACCTAACTCAGTATGCTCTATGCAGAGAAGGTAACAGGAGAGTCAGTGCAACATAGACTGTTATTCAACTCATTCTATTATGAAACGGAAACAGGAGTAAAATATGAAATCCCCACAGTTGCTAAAAATCTAATAGTTGTGAATAAAACCGGAGATGCACTTGGATTAAATGCAAAACAAAATACCAAGATGAGAACTGCTTTGTATCAAAATCGCTTAGCTTTGAATTATTTGCTAGCACAAGAAGGAGGAGTCTGTGGAAAATTTAACCTTAGTAATTGCTGTTTAGAGACTGATGATGAAGGAAAAGCTGTGAATGGACTTGTAAAAGAAATGAAGACAATTGCACATGTCCCAGTAAAAACTTGGAGGGGTATGGACTGGGATTTGTTTTCATGGCTGCCTGGTGGACCATGAATTAAAAGGATGTTATTTTTATTTTTATGTGGTATAATGATGTTATTGTTTATACCTTGTATGATACCTTGTTTTACGTTAGTGATACGCCGAATAATAAATAGTACCCAATTTGTGATGACTTCAGTAGAGAAGAAAGGTGATGTGTCAATAACGATGCTTAAGAAATGGACTCCCCCCCAAGAACCGACTGATGAGATCCAATTCAGCATGGGTTTATGAAGGGCAGGTCCTGCTTGATGAACCTGATCTCCTTCTATGACAAGGTAACACGCTTAGTGGATGCGGGAAAGGCTGTGGATGTGGTCTACCTTGACTTCAGTAAGGCTTTTGACACTGTTTCCCACAGCATTCTCTGGAAGAAACTGGCTGCTCATGGCTTGGACTGGCGCACGCTTCGTTGGGTTAAGAACTGGCTGGATGGCCGGGCCCAGAGAGTCTTAGTGAATGGAGTCAAATCCAGTTGGAGGCTGGTCACTAGTGCAGTCCCCCAGGGCTCGATACTGGGGCAAGTCCTCTTTAACATCTTCATCGATGATCTGGATGAGGGGATTGAGTGCACCCTCAGTAAGTTTGCAAAGGACCCCAAGTTAGGTTTGTGTGTCGACCTGCTCGAGGGTAGGAAGGCTCTGCAGGAAGATCTGGATAGGCTGGACCGATGGGCCGAGGCCAACGGTATGAAGTTCAACAAGGCCAAGTGCCGGGTTCTGCACCTGGGGCACAACGACCCCAAGCAGAGCTACAGGCTGGGAGATGTGTGGATAGAAAGCTGCCTGTCAGAGTAGGATCTGGTAGTATTGGTTGACAGTCAGCTGAATATGAGCCAGCAGTGTGCTCAGGCGGCCAAGAAGGCCAACAGCAGAAGGACATGGAGGTGCTTGAGCGAGTCCAGAGAAGGGCTACGAAGCTGGTGAAGGGTCTGGAGAACAAGTCTTCTGAGGAGCGGCTGAGGGAGCTGGGACTATTTAGCCTGGAGAAGAGGAGGCTCAGGGGCGACCTTATCACACTCTACAGGTACCTGAAAGGAGGCTGTAGCGAGGTGGGGGTTGGTCTGTTCTCCCACGTGCCTGGTGACAGGACGAGGGGGAATGGGCTTAAGTTGCACCAGGGGAGGTTTAGGTTGGATATTAGGAAGAACTTCTTTACGGAAAGGGTTGTTAGTCACTGGAATAGGCTGCCCAGGGAAGTGGTTGAGTCACCATCCCTGGAGGTCTTTAAAAGACGTTTAGATGTAGAGCTTAGGGATATGGTTTAGTGGAGGACTTGTTAGCAGTAGGTCTCTTCCAACCTAGACTATTCTGTGATTCTGTAATTGTTACTAGCAAAGGTTGAAGAGGAAACACGAATCAATACTATAAAAAAAGGAAATGGGGGATTGTGAAATGTGTTAATTTGATTAGTATCAGTATGGAATAATACTAGGGACACATATAACCTTCTACCAAAGAAAAACAGCGTGGGAAAAGAATTTGCAGGTGGCTTCGCGCTGTTTCACACGTCCCTGAATTAGAGATAATGAGGAAGCAAGCGGCAAAAAATAAAAACTTGAGCAAGGCTGAGATAAAGAAAATTGGATACAGTGCTAAGGATGAGCTTTGGGTGGTGGCCAATTGCAGGCTGGCTCGAGGTCCGTGTCTGAGGGTCTCTAACCAATAGTATGTCAGATTCGGGCGTGTGGACAGTATGTGGGGCTACGGGGAAAGTATATGTAGGAGTGAAAAATAGCAAGAAAGGCCTTCTGCTCAAGAGCCATCAGGAGTCCGTGTCTTGCATCCCCTCAAAACAGAGCGATTAGTGTACATAGTTCTTGTATCAGAAGAAGGAAAGGTACAACAATTTGTGTAAGTAGAGGGTTTGAAGGACAAACATTGAGACTCGGGGCTGGGAGATAAGAACCAAGGAGTTTTTTTAGGAAACTGCTGACTTTTGCATGGGACGCTGTGCAAGCCTCAGATATCTGACAAAAATACCACCAAATAAGGAGAAAGGAGGGAGTTGAAGGACAAAGCCTGGGAGGAAGACTACGAGCCTTTAGCACGAGAGACCCCCAGAGAGACCACCAGAGACTAATGCGCATGCGTCTGGGAGAAATTTTGGACTCCAGAAGCTAATTATAGTAACCCTGCTTTTTCTAGGAATAGTGATGAATATGTATTAGTTTAGGAGCATAAAAACCAGCTACCTGATGTAACAGGTGTGCATCCTGGTGGAGCAGAGATTCCCGGTGCACCCAGCACTGTTTGCTTGCCTTTATTCATTTAATAAATTGTAAATTTTAATTGGAATCCTATTTGAGGCCCGATTATTTATCACACCCATATGTACTAGGGATTGTGAAGGTGATGCTGCTCCTAGCTATCTACAGAGAGCCTCATCAGCTTGTTTTTCCCGATCAGGTTGCCTGTAGCATATTCTTACTGTAACGTTGCCTAGCCCTGTCCTCCCTTTAATCCTAACCTGTAAACTCTCAGTTATCTCCTCTTCCATCCCTAGGCAGAGCTCCATGTGTTCCAGCTGTTTTCTCACATAAAGGGTAACACCCCCTCTTCATCTCCCCAGCATATCCTTCTTAAAAAGCCTGTATCCTTCCACTGTAACATTCCAGTTATGGGAGCCATCCCACCATGTCTCTGTGATCCCAGCAAGACTGTGGTCTTGCAAATGTACACAGATCTCTAACTCAGCATGTTTATTCCCCATGCTGTATGCGTTAATGTACAGACATTTTAGAGAGGCACCCCAGCATGCTTATTTCCCTGTAAATGTTTGTATTCTTTTCCCTAGAATGCTTTTATTGCTTTCGTGTTCCCTTTCATTCACATCACTTCAGGCCCTTTGCTCATTAACCCTGCCCATCACTCCCTCACAGGACTGCTGTTAACCAACTCCCCCAACATCCCTAGTTTAAAGCCTTTTTCACATTCCTGCACTTGATTTTTATTTTTTAATTTTGGAAAAAGCTTTTCTCATCTACTCTTCACAGAATCACAGAATAGTCTAGGTTGGAAGAGACCTACAAGATCACCGAGTCCAACCTCTGACCTAATGCTAACAAGTCCTCCACTAAACCATATCCCTAAGCTCTACATATAAACGTCTTTTAAAGACCTCCAGGGATGGTGACTCAACCACTTCCCTGGGCAGCCTATTCCAGTGACTAACAACCCTTTCCGTAAAGAAGTTCTTCCTAATATCCAACCTAAACCTCCCCTGGTGCAACTTAAGCCCATTCCCCCTCATCCTGTCACCAGGCACGTGGGAGAACAGACCAACCGCCACTTCGCTACAGCCTCCTTTCAGGTACCTGTAGAGTGCGATAAGGTCACCCCTGAGCCTCCTCTTCTCCAGGCTAAATAGTCCCAGCTCCCTCAGCCGCTCCTCATAAGACTTGTTCTCCAGACCTGCTCCAGACTCTTGTTCTCAAGGTCTTAATGACACTTAGACATTTGATTAATAATCCACCACTCAGACCAGCATCTAAACTTTTTGTCAGAGACCTAATCGCATACCAATTCAAACATCCCACTAGACTTATGTTAACGATCAAGTCTCATAGTGTTCTGGCTACTGGATTTCTTTGATATGCATTAACACAACCATGGAACAAGTGTAAATGTAAGTGTACAGATTTACAACATACATATCAAGCTAGGAACAATATTCTAAAGAGGACAAATATAACAACAACATTGACATATGAACTGCTACTCAGACATACCGTGTGCAATCACAAGGAGAAAGATTTCATTGAGTTACAATCGTTTCATTGACTCCAAATTGAATCCAGATCTTTAAAATTTCTGAGTCTGGTCATTCTGAATCACATTTAGAAACTTTCACATGTGAATTCAGTATCATTACCTTGTTTCAGCATTTCTACCCTGGGCCATATTCACTGTATGGAATTAAAGTCATGAACATATATAATACTTCATAGAATCATAGAATATCCCAAGTCGGAAGGGACCCGCAAAGATCATCGAGTCCAACTCCTGGCTGCACACAGGTCTACCCAAAAATTCAGACCATATGATTGAGAGCATAGTCCAAACTCTTCTTAAACTCTGACAGGCTTGGTGCAGTGACTACTTCCCTAGGGAGCCTGTTCCATTGCACAGCCACCCACTCGGTGAAGAACCTTTTCCTTATATCCAGTCTGAACCTCCCCTGTCGCAGCTTGACACCATTCCCACAGGTCCTATCACTGGTCACTAAAGAGAAGAGATCAGTGCCTGCCCCTCCACTCCTCCTCGTGAGGAAGCTGTAGAACGCTATGAAGTCTCCCCTCAGCCTCCTCTTTTCCAGGCTGAACAGGCCAAATGACCTCAGATGCTCCTTGCATGTCTTCCCCTCTAGGACCTTCACCATCTCAGTAGCCGTTCTCTGGACACTCCAATAGTTTCACGTCCTTTTTGTACTGTGGTGCCCAGAACTGCACACAGTACTTGAGGTGAGGCTGTACCAGTGCAGAGTAGAGCGGGACAATCACTTCCCTCGACCGACTAGCAGTGCCGTGCTTGATGCATGCCAGGAAGCTGGCCCTCCTGGCTGCCAGGGTACACTTCTGTCTCATATTCAGCTTGCTATCAACCAAAATCCCCAGATCCCTTGTTGCACAGAAACAAACTTTACAACCCAAAGAGAGTTACAAAGCAGGTATGTTTATTGTAGCACTGGGTTCAAGGGGGATCACTCCTCCTAGCTTGCACATTAAGGGTTACTACCAGGGTGCTTATATTGATGGGATATATGCATATTCATTTCACTTCCCCTGTAAGTCTTTTGCATATTCATTCACAGAATCACAGAATCACAGAATTGTAGGGGTTGGAAGGGACCTCGAAAGATCATCGGGTCCAACCCCCCTGCCAAAGCAGGCTCCTCAGAGCAGGCTGCCCAGGTAGGCGTCCAGACGGGCCGTGAATATCTCCAGAGAAGGAGACTCCACAACCTCTATAGGCAGCCTGTTCCAATGCTCCGTCACCCTCACTGTGAAGAAGTTCTTTCGCATGTTGGTGAGGAACTTTCTGTGCTCCATTTATTGGCCATTGCCCCTTGTCCTACAAACCACTGAAAAGAGGTTGGCCAAATCCCTCTGTCTCCCACACCTCAGGTATTTATACACATTGATGAGATCCCCTCATCTCATCAAATTATCTTCAATGCATTGTAGGAACCGTTTGGACTGCACGTGCCTGGCCGAGTAGCTTACCCAACAGATGTCTGGATAATTGAAGTCCACCATGAGAACCAGCACCCGGGATCGTGAGGCTACTGCCAGCTGCTTGTAGAAGGCCTCATCAACCTCCTCTCCCTGATCTGGTGACTTGTAGTACACCCCCACAGCCGTGTCCCCCATACCAGCCCACCCCTTAATTCTCACCCACAAGCTCTCCACTTGTCCTTCACCCTCCCCCAGGTGGATTCTTCTGTTTCTGAAGAATCATTAACATAGGTTCCCGCCCCTATTCACATGCTCGCTATAGTCCAGTGTACTCTGGTGGTCTTTTGATGAAGGCTACAAGTCTTCCTCACTGCTAAACTTTTGACCCTTCCTCTCATTTACAGACTTCAGCACTCCAAGCCAGTTCTTGCTGGTTCTGTGTGTATGGAGTCTTTTCCTCCCTTATCTTGCTGGTATAGAGGCTTCTCCGCCCTTATCTTCAGGGTCCTCCCATTGATATTCCCTACATCAGTCCTGTGAATAGGCTGCCCAGGGAAGTGGTTGAGTCACCATCCCTGGAGGTCTTTAAAAGACGTTTAGATGTAGAGCTTAGGGATATGGTTTAGTGGAGGACTTGTTAGCATTAGGTCAGAGGTTGGACTCGGTGATCTTGTAGGTCTCTTCCAACCTAGACTATTCTGTGATTCTGTGATTCTGTGATACCCTTTTGACCAGTTTGGGTCAGCTATCCTGGGTCTGTCCCCTCCCAGCTCCTGCTGCAACCCCAGCCCGCTCACTGGGAGGACAGTGTGAGAAGCTGAAAAGTCCTTGGCTTAGTGTAAGCAGTGCTCTGCAACAATTAAAACATCAGAGTGTTGTCAACATTATTCTCATCCTAAATCCCAAACACAGCACCATACCAGCTACTCGGAGGAAAATTAACTCTATTCTAGCTGAAATCATGACAAGCGCCTAAGGTATTCCCTGCACCATCATCCAGATCATTAACATTGTTGAACAGGACTGGACTGAATTCTGACCCCTGGGGTACTCCACTAGTTGCTGGCCTCCAACTAGACTTTG